>BRZM01000121.1:866280-879903 GCA_033238685.1 Lates japonicus | reverse complement strand
AATTGACAGAGTTGTTAGGTTAAGAAGCCGACGAGGTTGCCTGTTGATTCGATCATTTTTGCAGGTAACTTCCAGATACCGTGGCTTAACATGAGACACATGTTCGACCTCAATGGCACGTTAGGTCAGCTGGCAGAACGAAACCAGTTCAGATGTTGCACAACCCCACAACCGCGTTACTGTTGACCAGCAGTATTACGCAGCGAGGTTACGCCACCTGATCCTCACTTTTAGTCGTTTGACTGCCTGGCACCCTTTAGCCCGTCGCCACCGCCGCCAACGCCGCCACCTGAAGTCCGGTCGAACATGAGGCCTTTTGCGAAAGATTACCAGTCCGGTGTTCGGTTGTAATCTGTCCTTTGATTTTGCCGATGACTTCGGTTCAGCTTTGATCGCAGCACACAATCTCAATCCTATTTGTTTCGAAGAATAACTGCCGTTATCAGTGCAGCCGAATTCGCTATATGCAGCTCCCCGTTTTAAACATCATTGGCTGATATCCAGACATCCGGTCGGGCGACCACTATCGTGAAGAAACCTTGTGTCGCGAGCTTATTTTCAGGCGAGTTTTGAGCGATAATCAGGCCTCACGGGTGACGGCGGACATTTCACCACAGTGACACGACATCACATCCTCAGAATGCTGCGGGATACCGCATCTGGAGGAGGCAGAAGACTAACCGCGATCCAGAGCCTGGCAGCCCAGAAATCACCTTCCGAACATCGCTGACATTGTGTTTCAATCCACACACCTAGCCTCGACAATCACTGGCCGCAGAGCTGTCGAGAGCGGCATCCGGAAGTCCTTCATCGAAGAATCGATCGTTCCTTGAACACCCCAACCATCAGCACGTGCCGCCCAATTCACACTTTGGTTTTGCGTTACTATTGACGGAATGGTTGTGCCAGCCAGCCGCAACGTCTGGTCGAGGTTCGAGCACCTCGGCTCACACCTTCAGCTTAACGACCTCCGCATTTCGACCGGTCGTCAGCCACTTTGCCGTCACCCGTTCCGGAAACGGCCTCATGAAAGCCAGCAGTTCTTCGTGACGAAAAGAACCGCAACAGCATCACCGTCAGTAATCAACAGCATGATCTCCGGTCTCCCCTGAGTTCGCAGCCCTGCAGCAGGCGCGACGTCTGCCCCACCTGATCCGCCTTTGGCCGCCCCTCCCGCAGCCAGCGTCGCGTCGATCGACACCGGGCGTGGTGAACTGCAGCCGCTCATTAATAAACCCAGAGCTGTGCCTAATATTCAGTAATCTCCGAATAGAGGCATTGTCGGAAATACAACTTGTCATCTTCCTGAACCGAAATTCGGATGTTTGTTGTGGCACGACGGTGTTTGCGTCATTGCGAGTCGAAATATCGATGTCCGACATGCAGAACACGTTTTCTACTGCAACCGACACAGCTGTCACAAAACATGTGAAAGTCACTTAGTCGAGGCTCACACGCCTGAGTTGCCTGACGGATTTGCTTGACGGATCTCCATAAGCCTCCCGCCAGGAACGTGCAGTGCCCGCCGCCTGCAGTGGGCGGGCATCACACGTTACAGAGGATAAGTAGCCCACTGCACAGCAGCTTTATGCGAGTTACGAATTTGGGGTTACGCAAGCCCGCAACGACACAAATGACATGATATTAGTACGCAAGTTTCTTCGAGTGTGATCGCGTGAACCCTTCAGCCTCGAAAGCCGATTTCATTTCATAAAGCTTAAACTTTCGGATGGCGTAGGTGCATGTGATGGTCGAAAAGTCAAAACATTGTCAGAAAAAGGAGCCTGACCGGAGCGAGAACACTCGCATTTGCGAGCAGACGAGCCCATCACATTAATCAGCAGCGGCGGGAATCGCTGAAATAGCGATGAAACTGTCTGAAAGAAAACCGTTACCTCCGGTCACTGTAATCTCCACTGTCGTCTTCCTCCTTAATCCTTATTTTCCTCCTTCCAGTCACGTAATCGCAACAGCCTTCGATCGCACCGTCGTTAACCGTCTTTCTTCGTCCTCATTTTCTCAGCCCCAAAGATAATCCCAGCATTTGAAACCAGGCCTTTTTCGACAGCTTGTGGTGTAATGATGACGGATGTCAGGATCATTTCTGTCTGAAATTACCGGATGTCGGAAACCAGTGCCCGCCATTACTGACGGTTGTGCTGTCGGCAGCCTGGACACCAAGAGGATAGCCTTGAGTACAGAGTTTTTATTGAAGAGTGATTTTTTGTTTAATCATTGGGAACACTATGGTCAGTAACAGCATTCATTGATAAAACAGCAGCGCACTGGCTGGCAACATGGGGAGTTACTGGAATACTGCTGCCTAGCTTTTTTGTGTTATTGTGCGGACTCTGAAAGTTAGAAGAAGGTATTTGGGATCTTTACACAAGTAAAAGTACTACAATAACAACAAAAACAAACAAACCAGTAGAGTAGGTACCAGCAGCCCTGTGTCCTGCTTGCAAAATTGGCCGGTTTTGGCTCACAATGGAGTTCTGTACTGATACATAGTGATGTTTGTGGTTAAACAAAAAGAATCTTACCTTTTAATAAAAAGTTTGTCTCTGTAGGAATCCTATCCATAACGCTTAAGTCGTGACACTTAGAACAACAAATCGAGCCTGTCAGTGGTAGAAACAAGAACTTTAGATCGATATCCATTGAGGTGGACAAATGATTTTGGTCCGGTTTCATAATCATTACACCACAAAACGGAAAAAGGGCCTTAGTTTCCAAAAATACCAGAGTTATCCTTTAAGAACAGAAAAATGAGTATTGTGAAAAGAAGAAAACTATTAACGGCTGGTGCAGCTCTAGAAAATAAAATATTTATGATTTAGAGGTGAGGAAAAATAAGATTAAGGAGAAAGACGACAGAGTGGAGATTTAGTGACGGAGGTAAAACTGAGGTTTTCTTTCCAAATTTGAAAAGTTTCTTCTTCTTGATTCCCCGCGATGACGGTAAATCTTACACTCCGTGTTATACTGTCAGTAAAGGCTCATAAATCTACAGAGTGTTTTCTTTCTCTCTGCTCGAGTGGAATATTTTTCTAATGAGTATTTTACTACTGACACCGACCATCACGTACACACACACCATCAGAGACAAGCATATGGAAATGAAATCAAGCGGGAGACAGAGGGTTTGCACATTCACATACACTCAGAAAGAGCACGTACACAATATATATCACATTTGTGTATTTGCGACACATGAAAAGCTAAATTCATGCTCATATAAAACACTGTACAGTCTGTTCGCCCCATCTCTTTCTCTTTGTCTTGATGCCGCCCACCTTGCAAACAACCAAACACACTCACACACATTCCCCTGGCAGGAGAACTATGGAGGTCGTCAAAACAAAATCATCAAAAACAGCTCAAACATCTGCGTGTGTGACCTCTCACACCTCGACTAAGTGACTTCACACATGTTTACATATTGTATGTGAGTTTGCAAGTATAGAAAAACATGCATGTTTCTGCTTGTATGTAAGTGTGTGTCTGTGTGTGTGTGTGGCACCAAAACACACCATCGTGCCACAACCAAAACATCCAGGTTTGATAACAGTTCCAGGAAGACAACAAAGGTTGTGACCTCCATTGTCTGCCTCTATCTCTGGCCTCTGTGTGGAGTTACCAGATATTATCTCTCATCTCTTTTTGCTTTTTTATCGCTCTGGGTTTATTGTAAACGGCTGCAGATTCACCTGCCAGACAACACGCTCATTCAGCCTCTGCAACCTTTTGGCCTTTACTTCACCCAGAACTCCAGAGGTGCAGCCAAAGCAGATCAAATGCGAAGGCAAGACGTCTTTCACTGCAGGCTGCAAACTTCAAAAGTGCCAGAGTGCTCCTTCTGCATCTTCTTGAATTTTTGGCAAATGATACTTCTTGGATTCTTTTATCCGAAAACAACTTGCAGCACCATGAGGGCCGACATGTTTAGAACAGG
This sequence comes from Lates japonicus, assembly GCA_033238685.1. NCBI lineage: Eukaryota > Metazoa > Chordata > Actinopteri > Centropomidae > Lates > Lates japonicus. The sequence continues at coordinate 875,948 of BRZM01000121.1, read as the reverse complement.
TGGCAACAAAAGTGATGCAGCTGCTAACTGTGGCGGCCCCGAGATGCAAAAATATCACAGGAGGATCATTTTAAAAAGCAAAATTATCAAACCAAGTGCTTTCAGGGAACCTCAGTGACGATTACAGCTGCTAACAACCACTCATTCCATCCAAAGTAGCACAAAAAAGCCAAAAATTAACCTTGAATTCACCTAGAGCAACACATTTTTATTAGATTTAGGGAATTATTTCAAAGAATTTGTCAGGAGATTCTTGCAATGAAGAAGACTGATGCCACTCTCATGTCTGTATGCTAATTATGAAACTAGAGTTAGCACGGTATTACACGTCTGTGTATGGATTGGGATTGACGCAGAACGCAAATATTATGTGTCGAAAAGTGATGTAATTTTGTTTCGGAAGGAGGTTGATTTTTCTGAGCTGCCAGAAGCTGCTCTGGATCCTGGCAGTTGGTCTTCTGCCTCCTCAGATGCAGCGCTAACATCTCCAGCAGGACCTCAAACTGTCCCACCAACATTTCTGAGGATGTAATTATATCTGATGTCCACTGTGAGTAAATATCCATAAATCCGCTTAGAAATTGTGGGAAAATACGGTCTGTATCGCTCCAAAACTCGCCTGAGAATCATCACGTTTTAAAGGTTTCTTCACGATGAAAGTAATTCACTGATAGTTGTCTGGATATCAATGTGTGTGTTTAAAACAGGAGCTGCATATAGCTAATTCAGCACACTTTTAATGGCGGCAGTTGGCCCTAACGTAAACAAATAAAGGATTAAGTTGTATTAGCAACTGCCTAAGTACAGTAGGTCAAAGCTGAACCAGGGAGTCCGTCAACAAAATCTAAAGGACGTTTACAACAGACAGGACTTTGTTGTCTCTACTAAAAAAGGCCTCATGTTCCTGTTGGACTTCAAATTATCGCAACGTTGGCTTCTCCCCAGATCTCAGCGGTGAAACTGGTGACTAAAAAGTTACCAAACTTGATGTCAACAACTAAAAATGTTGAGGTCAAAGGTGTAAAAACAATAACCTCACTGCATGTACTGCTCTGAAAGTCTTAGTAAACATAGTTTGTAAGAGTTTGAACCAGCATGCAGCATCTGAACTGTGGTTTCTTTGTCATTCTGCCACAACTTTCTGACTGACCTAACGTATTGTTCTTACCATTGAGGAGGTCAGACAATAACATGTGCTCATGTTAAAACACATTATCTAAGAGTTACCTGCAAAGAACTCCATGGTGATGTGATCCAGATCAGAAAACACACACAAGAACAGGCCTAAAATAAACTACCAGCACTGATGACGACTTCTTACCGAAGCCTCACATTAACAAAGCGTCTCTCAACAACAACAAGCTGGTAGACTAAATAAAAAAGATGTTTATTGTGTATAAAACAGACTGTGCCCCCACTTGTATCAGCCAGAGTAATCTGCAGCAAACAAGCAGATGAAATCAGTCAAGAACACAAAGCAGTGTTGAAATCCCAACAGCCGTAATTGTTTTCTTGGTGGATCTGCAGACTTTTATGACGGGCACCCTGATGCGTAAACAACTTGGTGATTGAGCCCACAAAAGACGTAACAGGTCACAAACTTCAACATGTTGTGTTTGTTTGTGCCTTGTTGACCTGGAAATGACCTCATGACAAACTGCAGTAATTCATCATCTGATTATGAGAGGCCAGGGCCTGAATCTGATTTGTAGTCGTCACCAGAGACTTAAAATGAGGTGTTTCAGTTCATTAAAGGTGCTGTATGTAAGTTTTTGCTAGTGCTACATAGCTAACATTAACAATAACAGCTGTTTACTTACCAAGAGCTTCAGCCGTCTTTGTGTTAAGAGATTAGAATACGTTCTCCTCAATTCACCGGATTCAGTTCTGTGGAGTTTTTTAGTGTCTTTAAAAGGTCCTATACATAAGCTTTTGCTATCGCTACATGGCCAAAAGTAGCACTAACAGCTAGAGCTTCAGCCACTGTTGCATTTACAAGAGCTAAGGCTAACGTTAGCTATGTAACAATAGCAAAAACTTATATATGGCACATTTTAAATTAAGGTTTTCCTGTTATTGTAATTACAATGACAGCAACTGTACTTTTCAAACTAACAAGACTGAACTTTTCCCCCCTGATGACAAAACAGCAAGAGCACGAGACTGAAAGTGATGAGACGGGCTAGGGCTAGCTGGATAGCATGCTAACTTCGGTAGAAGAAGAAATAGGAATAGATGCAAAACACTGGCGTTGCTTTAGGCCGCTGTAGACAGCTATAGGCGAAAGGAAAAGAAGTTTGATGCTGAACTCACAACGTTTCATCTAGACTGGTAAGTAAACAGCTCCTAATGCTAACGTTAGCTATGTAGCAACAGAGAAAACTTACATATAGCACCTTTAATCAACGTACTTCAGTTTCATGTAGGGTGTCTGTGAATCTGTTTCGAATCAGGGCTGAAATTTTCCAATAAATTTACTCACAGTTTCACCTCAAATGATGGCATTTAAAATATAAAATGGGCTCTAGCACTGGTTGTTTGCGCCATTAAAACAGGGACCAATATAGTTCAACAAGAAGTTTGTTTACAGCCTCTGCGATTGTTTACCTGCTCATGTTCCAGCCCTGTTGGGTGCAGATGACTTGGCAACTGAAATCTTGTCATAACCAAAAATCTTGGCCAGAACTACAAAAATACACCAGGTAATTGTTCAAAAAAATTCCTTTACAAAACCACAAATATGTTTCTTTATTCATCACGATGCCTATTGTCTAGAAATCTTTCCATTCTTTGCAGAAGCTTGGTTTCAGATAGCGGCCACGCTTCAGATAAGATGGCCGACGTGACAATCGTAATGATCTGACCTCCACTGGCAGGAGTTCATGAACTGGAGGGAGAATTTGTCTTATCAAGTCTTAGCCTCGCCAAGATTCAGTGTTATTTTTCTTTTTTTTTCTTTTCTATATTAATCCCATCTTTTCATATATTCACTCGCTCTTTTTTCATCCTCATCCTGACACCTCGGAGGATCATTCTCACACACCAACCTGCATGTGAACTCTCAGCTGGCAGAGGAGTGACTCAGGTGTTTTTCCACATGTGTGCACGTACAGTAAAATGCCTGTGTGCAACAATACAGTCCTGTTTGTTTGCAAGGGGGAGTGTGGGAATGTGTGTGTAGATGTACATGTGTGTGTGTGTTTTAGAGAGGGAGGGAAAGGAGGGGAGTCAGGTGTCAAGTTTACCCCCCAATCGACCCAACCTGGGAATGATCTAGTCTCAGCGGGGGAAGCCAAAACTGCTCCTCTATGTGTGTACAAAGTTATGTGTGTGTTTTGTGTTGTGTGTGTGTGTGTGTGTGTGTGTGTGTGTGTCTAACTCAGGGATGACTCACAAACCATCTGGAGGCCAGATGCAGGTTAGAAAACTACTCTCTCTCTCTCTCCTCCCTCCCTCTCCAGTTGCTGTTAGTCTCTTTACAACCCATGACCTTGACCTCCATGCTGTGGCATAGGTGCTGTGTGTGTGTGTCTTCCTGGCTGAGTAACCGCGAGGTTGCACTTTTCAGAGAATGCGAACCTCCTCAGTGACCCGGGAGTTCGTTCACTAATTGCCCTGTTCCTACCACACGGGCCTCCATCTTCTCCACCTTCTCCACCCTTCTTCCTCTTCCTCAGCCCACCCTCATACATACATATTAACTCTGGGAAAGTAGACGCCAAAATGTGTCACAAGCTCGTTGAGTCTCAACGTGAATCAAAAAACTTCACTAAAATGACAATAAATTAGACCTTTTTGTTTAAGAAATATGTGATTAAAACCCTAAAATAACTTTTTAAGCCTGTATTACGTTAGATTTCTAATGGAAAAGATGGTAAAACACTGCAGGAGAGTGGAATGATCTCTTAGAATGGGTTTCGGGGAGATAAAAGTGTAAAATAAATGTCTTTTTTTGCACTTGTTTTTACCCATTTTCACTGCCAATTGGGCTAAGGTTTGAGCCAGACATAAGCAAAGAGTAGAAAAAGCTCCAAGGACAGTATTACGTTATGTTTAAATGGCTTAAAATTGAAGCATAGCAGAGGTGTAGTGGCACTGTACAGGTGCAGACAGGGATTTAAACACCCAAAGTAGTCACAAGTATCACAGGTATCACTGCATTTGAGAACAAACCTCGCAAGGAACCGCATTTCCAGAACATGGCAGCTGTGATAAAGTGGGTTAATTTCAAATACTTAGCGCCTAGATTTCTCACCAAAAATCAGCACACAGTCATGACATACACATTTTAAAAACTCTGTGCGACTTACAGTTTCCGAGGGTGCAAAGAGATCCATGTCCATCCTAATAAATGTCTCAGAACCGCTTAGAAACTCCAAGATAAAAAGACGCCCGTGCTCCATCCAGATCTCGACGGAGAATCATCACGTTTTAAAGTTTCTTCACTATTAAAGTAATTCACTAATACTTTCACATTAATGTGTCTGCTGAAACAGAACTGCTAAAGCTAATTCGCATACTTTAATGGCGGCAGGTCACCGTAATGTAAACAAATACTGCTTTTAAAAATAAAACCGCGCCAAGTTGTATTAGCTACGAATTAACGTCATGACAACTTCCTGTTTACATCCGCTTATTAAGCATCATGGGAACTGCAGCCCCAAACCTAAAAAGACCAATTTTAAACTAAACTTTTCTTTATGTTACATTATAAATATTGTAGACAAATATTGTGGTCTCTTTAAATATAAATTCATAAGTTTATAGATCACCTAAATATTCATATTGTGATGCACGCCCATATGGGCATTTAAAAGATTTAAACATGTCTCTAAGTCCCAAAGCATACAATTTAAGAACTTAAATCTTAGAGAACTTAGAAATAAACACTTTCTCTTGGGTCTTTACATCTTATTTAAAAGGTCTAAAATACTTGGAAAGTAAAAATATACAACTCTTCCTCTTTCAAACTCTGTCCCTCTTTTTCCCTCTAGCTGGCTCTTTGGCTTCCAGAGAGAAAGGGGGAAAAAAGAATAAAGATAATTGTGAGATAGTAGATCTATCTGGCTACTTTTAGAACCACGTTGTAGAAACTTAATGAGATAATGTCTTAGTACATACAATGTTTCCTGTATAAAACAAGACAATCTTTCCCTTAGTGGTAACACACAGGCCCTTTCAGAATATTCTGTAGATGGCTCACATTAACATTGCTGCTCAAATATTTCTCCAACAACACCAACCCAAAAGTCTTTGATAAATCATCAAAGGCAGCTGTGTGTGTGTTGTGTTTGGGTGTGCATCTGTGCTCTCTACCGTCAACAGAACAGCGTCATATGCTCAAGACAACATGAGCAGGAAGTCTGCTCTATTTTTGGCCAAATGTTCTGATTTCACTAGAAGAGCCGATCCACATATTACAGGCTGGCGGCGTATCCTCAACTTGATTTGAACATGATTCCTGGATACGTTATTTGTGGTCTGTACATTTGTTTTATTGACCTTGGTAATACTTGAGAGAGTCGACAGGAAGCAGTAGTGATCAGTTCCTGACTGAGGCTGAACTTTAATCACATATCGGGTTGGGGTTTGGAGGTGCTGAAGGTTAATGGGAGAGTTTAAGTGTTGGCGGTAGCAGTGGCTGATTAATTAATTAGAGTAGTGTGAGGAAAGTAGAATGCGGCTCGAAATACGGAGAAAATACTAAAATAAAGAAAGAAAGAAAGAGGCGAAGACAGTAAGGAACAAAAACAACAAAACAAACATATTCCCCTAATAACATCTTCTAATACCTTAAACAGGTAAAATCCACAAGGAGCATTTATTTTGAAGGCGGATCAGCGAGGGCAGCAGCTGGTCGCATTCATCAATGCTCATGAACTTTGGTTTCATATATGCCATACAAAGCGGTGACGAATGAAACAAGCCACAATTACGACCACAAACTGCAGCCAGGCTCTTCTGGTTTTTAACGATTACGATTACCTGCTGTTTGTGTTTTGCTCGTTTGTGCATCTCTGGACACTGTTCAGGACTTTGTTAACGGTTAACGGGATGGAGACACAGGTCAGGATTTTACTGGCCTAAAACCAGCAGAGCCACAAGACATCAGATGTTTAGCTCAACTACAGGGCAGTATGGATGTACTATTTCTTTTGAAAATAAATTACCTTTTATAAAATACCAAATGTGCAGTAGCTACGTCAGCCATCATCCAACACCACATGAAAGCTTACCCTCGACATCACAACGGACGGGACACCTCATACATTACTTTTAATGTCATGTCATTAATGTACTAATTCTGTTTTATTTTTTATTGTTAAGTCATTTATATTATTTGTGTGTATGTTTGTATGCATCTTAGTTTATTTTTTAGTAGCATTTTTGCCTGTGCTGTCATTTGATCAGCCACTGACGGGTGAGTGAATAGCATTGATCATTTCATGACAATCATGCTGTTCTGCTGGGAAACCTTAGGTCCTTCGATCATCTGGACGTTAATTTGAGAATGCAGCACCCACTTAAACATTTGTTGTGGACCAACCACGAACCCTATGGCAGCAACTTGCTCCCCAAAGGGGTGAGCGTGCCCTCCATCACACCTAGCTTTGTTTGAAGGAACTTGTAGAAAGTCTCCAAACTCTCAAGATCTAAAATCAGTCCAACTAACATGCTATAAAGATTCATCATCTTCAAAAGTTGGCTAATTCGTTTTGTACTATTTATTGGCACACTGCATATGGTCTGTCGAAATTCACAACAATTACATTTTCAGCGTACTGGAAGCCAATCGTATTGAAAAGAAAAACTGGGGAAGGTTCCTTGAGCATCAGGATCATAGGGATTGCAAGGTCAGCAGCTCTGTACAGTAATATGGAAACAAAGTCTCGATGACCACCATCGCTGATCCCTGTTGTTTGTCCTGATAAACCACTTCGCCTTTGTTCATTTAGTCAGTCATCAGACTGCATTTGGGCGCTTGCAGCCAATCCAGAATCAAGAATTCTCGGTAGCAAAGTGTAAGCAGTCAGTTCTGTTGATCAACACAATGTAACTATGATGAACGAAACACAACCTGATACAACACATGCCACGATTCACAGCTTCCTTTAACTTGACTCATAATGTAAAATGTAAAGCCAACATGGTGGCAGACATTTGCCCCGAGGAACACAAAGGCTGGAAGTAGGCACGTCACGGTGTACGGTGAAAACAGGCATAGGCAAATGCATATCTGGAACACACTTTCACTTCTTCTTCACAGGCTGACGGCGGCGGCAGAGGTGTTCATGGGGAATTATGGGTGATGGAAATCACTGCAATATGTTAACACTATTACATTTTTACCTGTGTATGTTTTCATTTATAGCTACAGTAAGCGAGTAATTACAGTGAGTTTAATGTCGCTACTGTAAGATCATATCAATGGAAATCAGTTATTTAGTTTCTCCACGCCAGGATCTGACATTTCCATAAAGACAGGTCTTGATATTTCTTAGATGAACAGAGGAGGGAAGGATGAAAGAGCCAGGTTGAGGAAAAGAAACAATAGAAATCTGCCGGGCAGATGTCTCTCACTCTCTGGCTCTCTCTCTTTCCCGGTGCTGGTGTTTGAGCTAGAAATCTCTCCAGAAAATCAAGACTCAATGAGAAAGTATTTCCCACCACCAGAGGAAGACGGATGCTCCTGTGTCCCAGTGATCTCATTTCGGTGAAACAGTTTGTGGTGTTAGAATTTGATGCTCTGGTCCTGTTAGCATAAGCGGAAGAAATTTCCACCGCCCCATCAATTCTGACGTGACATAATTCACAGTAAAGTTGCACACAACAGTGATAGCTTCATAGGTACTACCAGCGTATTGTGATACTGTACATGCCTTTAGGGTGGAAAATTACTGATTCTGCGACACGATATGTAACTGATGGTGGGAAGCGAAGAAAACAGGATATACGAGAGTAAGAAATGAAGGTGGTGTGACAGGAAATGAGCAATGAGGATAAAATTAAAAGGTGGTGACTGGGTTGGAATTAAAAAAGGCAGGATATTAAAACAGTTGATAGATGAAGAAAAGGAAGGAATTAAGGTGACATTTATGAGAAAAAATGGTGGAGGAAGAAGGAAGAGGAAAATAATGTGGATAAAGAGAGTGGAAAATAGGAGGAAAATGAAGGTGGTATTAATGAGAGTAGTAATTGTTTTTAATTGCTATGGATCTTCCAGGCTTGCCAGGGGTTATTCTGTTTGTATGGAATGATTTCAGACAGTAAGGGGTAATCAGGTCTCAGGTTTTATTTCAGATTTTGAGGGGTAACATAATAAATAGGTAGCTTATAATAAATAGGTTTTGGGGTTATTCCACTTTTAATTCAGACTTAGCTATAGCTGGACTTCTAAGAGTTTATTTGGGTTTTGTAGTGAATTATTCCTGATGTTTCTTGATGTTCCAATCAATCATTATAGTTGGGTAGTTATACCTCATTCTGGGCTTTGCATTTTAAGGTTATTCCAGATTTTTCAAGGTTTTTAGGGACATTCTTTGAGATTTCGGGGTTATTGTTGATGTTTTCAGCATTGCTCAAGTTTTATTCCAAAATATTTTGGGATTATCCATAGCTGTTCCTACATTTGAGGGTTAATCTTGACCTTCAAGGGTTGTCACATATCCCTCATTATTCTACAATTATTGTCTTGACTTTTAAGGGTAAAACCTGAGTCTGCCTCTGAGGAGAGAGGGAAATTAAGGTGGAATTGAGAACAGAGAGAGAGGGCAGAAGGTGGAACATCGGTAATTTCAGGAAACCAGGAGCACTGAAAAACTCAGCATGACTGAAAAACACTCATACACCCCTGTGAGGGAGAGTGCATGATGGTGGTGTTCCCAATAACCAGCCCTGATTGAGTGGGCAATTTGTAGCTCCTGCTTAGTTCTAATACACAGGGTAAATTAGTGAGTGTCAGCTACTCTTCCTGCCCGCTGTTACCTCCCTATCAGAACTTATGAAGAGTCAGAAGTAAGCTGTAATTATACTGCCCCCTAAGACCATCTGAGCGTACACACACTCAGCTGATGATGTAGCTAAGGAACAGATACAAGAGCAGCAGGAGGTGAGAAAGTGCAACTAGCGTTTGTGCAACCAAGAAACTCAGCTTGGCTTCAGGTCTTCACTCACTAAACAAAACTGAAACTCATCCACCAGAGGGAAGGTAAATACCAAACAGAAGAGTAGTCTTTGTATCAGCAGCACAAACCTGGAGCACCAAAAAGACAAGGAACAATCGTTCTCAGATCTATAAAACACACAAACATGCTGTCATAATCTGGATTACAGTGGCTATGTCTGTTCTACTTTTATATAGCAGATGGTTATAATAGTTTGTTTTACTGTTGGTGTGTGTAACTTTTACTATTACACAGCTTCATCACGGGCCAGGGTATGACAAATACTCCCTATAAAATGATGTTCCCAACAGCTATAGATTTGTGTTTTAATTCTGATTAACAAAATGTTAGCATAATCCAATTACATTAGTGAACATAGTAGTAAGCTTATACCTGCTAACTATTAGCATATTAGCATTGCCTTTAAACAAGCACTGCTTTTTTTGTTTTCCTTTGCGTTTAAAAGTTTGATCAAGCAATCTTTTTGCAGTTTCTGAAATGCAG
>BRZM01000121.1:728138-859511 GCA_033238685.1 Lates japonicus | reverse complement strand
TGTTGTTATGCATTGCTAGCAAAACCCACATACACACACATACACACATACATGCTGTACACACATATATATATATATATATATATATATATATATATATATAGCAGCACCCTCTGTCTCTGTGTAGCTCTTATTCACCCCATCTCCTGCCCAGTGTCCTGGGAGGCACTTTCTTCTTTGTCTCTCTCTTCTGCCTTGGTCTCTCATACCTCACACACACAGACACACACACCTGAGGCTGGTGGTGCTGAGCGGTAAACATCCCAGTACTGTGTGCTATCTGAGGGAAAAGCTACCCTCTGAGCAGCCCCAAGCGCAGAGGGGTGAAATACCTCCAACACTAAAACTGACTTAAGCCTCCTTGATACACCCAAGTACCAGACTTGGTGCATCTGATTTTCTGGCACTGTAACGCCAAAATGCCAAACACTCCGTGGAAATAGCAAGGGAAATGTAGTTTATCGTTTGGATGCTGTGCTCCAGATGCAACAGTCCAGACCCTTAACTCTACATTTCAAGAAACTGAGATTGTACTGGCCATTTTCCAGGCTTAGAGCGAAGAGAATCACAGGATGAAGATGGGACCACCAACCTAAAAGTTGAAAACATGGATTCTAGTGCCACTGGGCAGTGTCGTGGACCAGAGATTGGCTGTAACTTCCAAAAGGGCGGACTTGAAGCATTCAATATTAGCTATTTTGAATTACACGATTTCTGCCTGGGACGCCTTAGAAAATAGTGTATGTTAAATTATACTACACAGGCTCTCTAAACTTAATACGTAAATACGGTAGACTGCAAACCTGGCAGCGCGATGCTGCGGAGGCAGCAGTGGACGTAAAGCGCCCGGTAGCTCTACTTTGCATATAATATATATTGATGAATATCTGGGAGTATACAGTGTCGGTCCAGCCTTTTTTCCATAGAAGTGGAAATTTTAAGCCCGTGGACAAAATTGTAAATCCAACGATTTGCAGACTGATTTTAAACGAAGACGAGTGGGCCAGTTGAAATTTGAATTGATCTATGAAACTGTGGTTCAAATTGCGCTTTTTACTGTTTGCATTTAGTTATCATTTATTTACTCCCCATCGTGTACTAGATCATTTCTCACTTGTAATTACTATCCATTTTGATCAATTCTCCACCGTTGACCATGGGCTGAGACTCAGCCCAAGTGCCTGCACCCCGACCTTTTGCCATGTCTGCTGACTAAGGGCCCAGTGGGCTTCCTAGTATTCTTCCACCTAGAAGTTTGACTTGTGTTGGACTGCAGGCCTTGTGTCATTCCAGTGCAGCAGATATTGATCACACTACATAGACTGCAAATATATAACTCTACAAGCTCTAAGAGTCTTGAGTTCCAAGCCAGCTCTGAATGCCCCTGGCTACAGAAACTGAGAACCCCACCAACGGGGCTTGAAAAAGAAATCAAGATGGCTGGGCACATCGATTGGCCAGTAGAGAAAGTTGTTCACGCCATTATACTAGAACCCTAAATGTTGGTGAACTGAGGTTCTTCAGGTGCGCAGTGACCTGTTCTGAAGCGTCACACTGCAAGTGCAGCTTATAGGCGACTGGAAAACGTGCCCTTCCGATTTGACTTGGAACGCCTAACCTAGTAGGTGAGGTCCGACTCCGACAAATGAAATGTACCATGAAATGGGTATGGAAACACCTGTGTAATTGATGAACTAAAACTTCTACCATCAGCTACATTGCGCATACAAGTATAGGCTATTGGGAATCTGAATGCCTGACTGATAAAATGTCCTTGAGTTTCATCATCTGAATCAATATAATTTGAAATGCTGAATCCCAGATCGACTGCCGAGACCGCCTTGAACCAATCTAAGGTGAGCAGAAGCTCGGACTTGAGGAACCAGCAAGAGAAACAGCAAACACCTGAATGATAAAGAGACGAATGCCCTAACCTGGTTTATTAAAGTATATACAATGGATTTCCTCTCTAGAAGATTAACACTGGACTCTCACAAGGTGCTAGATTCCGCCATCTATAGGTTTTGATTTCTGAACATGTAGCTAACAACTTTATTATCTGACTGTTACACCTATTAAAGAACAAGGAAAAGTTCATACTTTTTTCTTTTTGCCGACTTGTTTTTGTATGCTACAGGAAAATGTGGCCTATCTCACAGGCCATAGTGCAGGTGAAATGAAAGTAGAGTCTGAGAGGAATCTACAACTGGTTTAGGACTAGTTAAATAGTAATATGAGGGCCATGGACTACCAGGAACTGGGGCCATCTGGCTGAAGTGAGTGGCTTCAGTCTACTTTGAAAAAGCTGGGTGATTAGGAGCAGGAAAGAATTCTTGGATCGAGAACCACCGGCGAAAACACAGTTCAGTTCTTAGAGCACCTCCTGCCTGTAGACTCTGCAGCCTTTACATCTTTCTATTCTCTCCAAGGGTGATCACAGCTTGAGAGGTGACTAGGTGCCGATCCGAAGGTTATTTTTATTGACTGCTTGACAGCACAAGCGGCTTAGGGCCTGCCGAGTAGACTCCAGTTTGACCAGCTGAAAAGAAAACAGACCAAATTAAGAGATCAGTATCTAAGAAGAAAAGCATTAAACACAGATAGCAGGCGCCAATTACAAAAGAGAGGAGGGTGCTCTTTTGGGTCGCTGGCGGCATGGCTGCGGCGGGGGCCTGGAGATCCCACGCGAAACCAGCCACCGCCTCCAGGCCGTAGAGAGGTTCCAGGGCTGCAATATTCTTATATAAAAAACATAAAAGAAACCAGATTACCATCCGCCTGAGATATAGGCCCCAAAGAATATCTTTCTCCGGTTTTTACCCAAGCACTCCAATGTCCCATCCAGGGATACCTGGTGCGAGCAGAGAAGTTGGTAGGAGTCCGGAAACTCGCCTGTGCATGTGGACGACAGCAACAGAGTTCGCCTTTGTACAGATCAATGCGCTTTGACTGTTTATACTTTTAAATGCGCTGCACGGGTCCAACAGTATTTTAAATCCATCCAAAATCCAGCGATCCACCAACTACTCGTTTATGGACCCCCGATACTGGCACATGTACACAGCACCCGGTAGTATTTATTTCCGCTGGGCAGTTCATGATTTCATTTGCATCTCTTTAGCCTTGGTCACCCACCACCTCCCAAAAAATACATCTGACTCCGGCGCAGCCAATGGTCGCACTGGCGTCTAGCTGGCAATTTAGCCAGGTCTGCTGGTTTAGCTTGTAGGTAGGCTGGTGCGAAAAGCCCCACGATGTCGAATTGTTTGCAACGCACGAAACAGCGCGTGATACGCACTTCCATTGCGCTCTTTCCGGAAATTTCGCAGCCAGGTGGGTGCGGAAGAAGAGCTAAATACTGCAAACTCTCGAACTGACAAGAAAGTCTCCATATTAGCAATGAATGTTGTCGGTAGATAACTACATAGCACCTGTACTTTTAACTAGAACTTGTCTGAACTGGCAAACAAAAAAAACTTAAAACAAAAAGAATCTAACTCAAGATCTGGATGCAAGGACTGAAAAACATAAATATGTCCGAAATTAAAACAGTAACCACAACCTCTCATATGTCCTACACAAAAAAGGTAAACTCTGAACGGCGGGTAAATCAGTCTACTCCTAAGTGTAATGGACCATATGCTTACTATGTAAAACACTAACCTACATCCACACCTATATGGGGTAGCGAAACTAAGTCCAAAACCACAGATGTTCCAAATCGGAACTTAACTTTTGTTGATTGCTCTGCCATTCAGATGAGAAGCCATTGCCCACTGATAAGTAGTCAGCTGCACTTTCATGAAATATTCATCAGCATGTAGTTGAGCGTGATTCTCTTCCATTTTGATGGCACGGTAATGGAGTGTGGCACTGTACCATCTTTGTGGCAGGCAGCAGTAAATAGACCATTGAAAGCAGAATCCCATGAAAGAACTTGCGTTGCGCAGTGCATTGCGGAACTACCATTGACTGCACTGTGGAGATGCAACATCTTCCAGGGTTTTATAATCCAATGCCCTCCCTTGTAATCTAAATACAAGGCAGATCCAGGCACATTAGTTCCTGTCTGCTCTGCAGAGCAGTCCATTCCATCTGGTAGTTGTACAGTTAAATATTGGTTTAGCTGAATGGAATACCATCTGATTTTGGGCCATTGAGTTAGTCGTCTCGGTCCTCGCTGTGGGTTTTATCTCTCCTTTGGCCGCGTAATATTCCAGATCTGGGTAGAAAAACAACAGGCACGAGACAAGACAGTCGGCCAGGTGGTGCTCTATGACGACATTCTGAGGGAGGAGTCCGGTCTTTGTCCTGTAAAATAGTCTGACTCACAGGGAAGTAGGAAACTAAAAATAAATACTATGGGCGGTTAAGGTGTGTGGTGGCGTGTGGCAAAGAAACCCTGATGCAAGCTCCACCTGTGTTGATTAAGGCTATTCTAGGTTGTATACTTGCTGCCTCCATAAAACTTAGTCAGGAGTTTAGTCTATAAGATTGTGTTTTAAAGGAATTGTGACAAACTTAGTTGCTCTTGACCCTAAACTCCCAACCCAGGAAAATAAACAGCATCTATCAGGTGGTAAGGGGAATTTAGCCGCGCATTGCTGGGTAAGGTAAAGAACGTACGATATCCTGGAGGCAGAGGACTGCCTGGTTCCCATAGTCTCCAAAACCCCTGCAACTGGTAGTAAAATAAGGGTTCTCCCTTTACCACCTTTAGTTATGGCTAAAGGAACATGAGCCTGCCAGCCGGCTAAAATTAGGATCACAAGAGTCTCTGCGTTCAGATCATAGTGCTATGCAGGACTTTCATTGCATTTTGTAAAACTACCTGTTGGCTCAAGATTCTCCACAACGCAAAATTCCAACTTCTTCTCCAGGTGAGGTTCGAATGTTTCAAAGTCGTGCCTTCTAAAACGACCCAATTGTATAATTAATGCAGATGGAAACCAGGCAGGAGGATATATAAGCAAAACGCAACTCGAAAAAAAAAAAAAATACAGGTAAGGTGAACCTTAACTCCTGTCCCCTAGCCTCAGCCCACCCTGGGCCCAGATGGAGTGATTTATGACTACACGCAGCGCGCAAGCCACTGATTTGGCCTGGCCCAGCCCAGGCATTGTGCTGGCAAGTTTAAACTGCAAGATTGTTCTGGATGTTACCACTGACAAATATATGCAATTATTAAGACCTTATAGTATGTGTGTGTGTGTGTGTGTGTGTAGATACCAAAAAGAGAGGATTTAGAGAAGAAAAGAAGGAAAGAAAAGCTGAAAGGTCTAAATATATAGAAAAAGGGATTGAAGAAAGAGGTTTGAGTGGCCAAACTTGAGGCGGGCAAGCCAGGTTCACGCACCTCCGACCGGCCATGAAATGCTAAGTGGCTATCGTGGCGAAAGAGACTGTCCGGCAGCCTCAGAGGCATCTAGTGTGTGTGTGACTCAGAGCATGTGGCCCGGCAGTCTGGGCACGGGTTCTGAGGGACCGCTATGGGCCGGCTCGCTCACTGCACAGAATGCCATCAAAACATATATGAATGGACTGAAGTGCTGGTGAGATAATTCGGCACCAAGTCACCAAACAAGCAAAATTTCTGAAGGGAAACGATATACAAACACATACTGTAATGAATATGATCGAAAGCGCAAGGGTAGAGTTTGAGCGTCGGACCATGGCGTTAATTTGCTCCGGCAGACGTATTAAACGGCAAGGTGCTTATGGGAAGATGCTTAAGGCAACATCGATCTAGATCGAGAAGTATACCGCCGCTCCCGCGATCTGATTGGTCCAAAAGACCACAAATTTTAAAGTCAGCGCGAGTTGACACCCGCTTTGCTAGAGCTTAAATACCCATTTTTATCTCTCGTGGCCTGCCACCACCAGAAAGTCTCCAAGCCCCCTGAGAGTTACATGAGGATCGAATGTCCGGCATGATGCATTCTATGCCTAGTATAAAACACCTCCGATGAGAATTTGATTTTCCCAAAAATAAAAAAACACTTGGTGTATAGTTATGTGTTTTAAAAGATCACTAGAGACCTACAGCCCACTTTACCCACCGGCAGAGTTTGAAACCAACCATCTCGAATTTAGTAAAATGGAACGTAAAGAAAATCTGTTCTAAAGCAGCAACGGGGAAACAAAAAAAGAAGGGGAAACAAAGAAATGGAAACAAAGAGAAATACAGCACCAAAGAAAGAATCATATCTTGAACGACCATGATGAGATACAGGTAATGGAGGAGCCGCGATACAGACAGTAGGCCTCCAGAGGGATGAAGGCACTGCAACTCCTCCAAAAATATCAGTGGTTGCTTTACCTCAAAGGGAACATCTGATTTAATTGTTTCAGGATGGCTCAAATGGTTCTCATCTGCATGTCAGAAAAAAAAACTCAGCCAACCAGCTGCATAAAACCTAGTGATAGAAATGAGACTTTGTGGTCTGGGCTGAGGCAAAACCTGAAAATAGCCAGGAGGAGAGGACGATTGACCCTCCCTCAAAGGCCAATTCTTATATCTCCTTAAATGAGATGTCTTGGGTTAAGGCCTGACTCTAGTAAACTAATCCAGGAAGAAACCCTGATTTATACAAAGACGGGAGGGTGACGAGGGGCTGAAAGGATGGAAGATGGACCCTGAGGACATACAGGAGATGGCGGGAGCACATGGGATTTGAGAGAGTGAGGATAAGAGGGAGGAGGGGAGGAGGTTGCAACACGCCATACAGCCTCCCTTTGGGCATTTATGGCCTCGGTCCCTCGTCCTCCCTTTCTCCCAGCCTCCCGCCTCTCTCAAGGCAAATTGGGAGGGCTGAAGAGCGGCGCTGAGGGCAGGAGTAGAGGAGAGGAGGGGTGAGGAGAGGGAGAGGGGAGGCCAAAGAGGGGCATAGGAGAGAAAACTGTCCTCGCACTGTGAGAACCTCTCTTTGCCTCTTTCCACGCAGATAAGTTTATCCCGCGTCAAATTGAGGCTGAGACCCAGTGCTACCCTAGATGGGGTTTGACTTGACGCCTTACTATCCTCTTCTTCTGCCCATCATCTATCTAAGGGTTTTACAAGACGCCAGTCTCAATACCCATTGCACGGCATCCACATATACATCGACATACATAGATACATAAATATATATACTGGCCGGGCCCCTGGGGAAGGGAAGCAGGGCTTAGTCTAGTAATACTAGCTGGCCTGATGTATATGGGGAAGCAGGAGGAGGAGGCAGAAAGAAAAGCGAAATTACTGCTGCGTTTACATCCTGAAAGCGTGTGGCAGGAGGAATCCAGATGTGTGTTTTCCGGTACCTCTTTCCCTCCTCTGACTATGTCGAACTCCGCCTTGCCTGCTTTCCAAACCGCTTGGGCCTCATTCTGCCTTCTACCTAATATCGGTTTCTATTCAAATTATTTCTACTGTTGTCTTGATGGATTTTATCTAAGCAGTTTGGCAGTACTTTGAGGCAACCCCTAGAGTATGGGGTTTTAAAAGATAAATTCACAAATGTTATAACGAAAGCTAATCGAGGCCAAAATCGTATTTTCTAAGTAAATTTGCCATAATGTGCTTGGTCTTGTATTCTTGTGCCTCTCATTTGAATCCATGGAGGCCATTCGATTTTATTACTCTAAATGGTCGGAAATTGTGGCAGGGTGGTGATGATGGGCTTAATAGAAAGGCCCAGAAGTTAGCATCACAGTGGTTCGCTTGCCAAAAAGCCAACGGGATTTTTTCATTGGGTTTTGGATTATTCCAACTGATCCGAGGATAGAATTAATTATCGCTGGTGGGTGCAGAGGCTGATGTTGTACAGCAAAGTTACATTGTGCTGCTTTAGGAAAAGGTTTTGGCTAATAAACTAGTTTAGATAAGGTTGAAGGGAAAAGAAATGTAAAAGTGTCTCTACCTGTCTAATTGTACTCAAATTGGTTCTCAGTTATTTCTGCCGTTTTAAAAATATCAGAGGCCTCGTTCTTGAGAAATATCCTCACCCAGAAAGAGAAGGATCTTATATTTAAGGAGGCAATATTTTGTAATCTTTCCCTCCTTTGTGTCTCCTCTACTCTCACCTCCTTCCCCTCTACTACTCTCCCTTTCTCCTGCCTTCTCTTTCTCCTCTCCTGTACCACCCTGTCCTCTTCTTCACCTTCTCCTATTCTTTCTGCTGAGTGGGAAGCTCCAGGCTGACCCAGACCCTCCCTCCTTCCTCCCCTCCTCACCCCCACTGTTCCCCCCTCTCCCCTTGCCCCGGTCAGAGCACCTCTCCTGGGACACGCCAGGCAGCGAGGTGGGCCTCTCTGGCGGTCTGGACCGGGGGATCTGGTTAGTAAGGAGGAATGTGTGGAGTGTAAATGAGCACGCACACACAGAGTAAAAATACATACCTGCACACACACACACACACACACACACACACACACACACTTACACAACAAACTGAGAAACACTGATGAGGAGGAACGACACAGCTCCTCTTGTCACAGCTCCACTCTCATCCTTTTTTTTCTCCTCTCAGCTTATTCACCTTGTTCATCTCCAGGGAGGATGGAGGGATGAACTTTCACTGATAAGACACAAATGAGAAGGTTTTGTTTGTCTCAGGGTAAAAAAGAAAAGGGGGAGAGAAAGAGGGTAAAGTGGAGGAAGAGTTAAAGACCTTATGTGACGTTCATATACTGTATTTTCTATACGTTTACGTCTATGTGTGGCCTTACAGTCAAGTAACGGAGAGAGGGATTGACTCACTTCTCTCATTAGCCGGTCTACAACCTTCGACCATTTCCTCAAATTAACCCTCTAAAAACATGTGTCAGTTGACGCCCTGGCTTGATCGATTGCCGACCCCCTTTTCGGTGCTGGTAAAAATTCACTGTTTGTGTGCACAGACACCTGTTAGACTGATTGCCACAACGGTCTTGGATTCCTCAACGAGGAGCTGGTTTGCGGGTGTGAAAAAGCAAAAACAAAAGAAAGATAGATGGACGTTAGCAGAGAGCGAGGAGTCACGAGGAGGGCAGAGATGAGAGACAAGGTAATAACAGTATTTTTCACTACTGGGGCTGCAGGCTGTGATTATTATTTCTTGAATAGTCCATAAAGTGTCAGACAATAGTGAAATATGTCCACCAGGAATTACAGAAGTCCAAGTTTAGGTCTTCAAATGATTTTCTTGTCGAACAACAGTCCAAAAATCACTTTAACATTAAAAAGAGCAGAGGACTAACGAATTTGTTGGAAAAAAAATGTTGTCTGCTTTTGCATGAGAGCTAATAAGCAAACTATAATATCAAGAAGGAGGCAACAGAGCAAGGATAAAAGATGATGGAAAATCTAGGAAGTGTCCAAGAAGTTTCTAATGCTACAGATTTAAAAACACCCCATCCTTTCTCCTCCTCTGTATTAGCGCTTGTCAATGCTATCAGCAGTCTGTAATGCCCCGTCATTACATTCTGACTCTGTGTTGGTCTTATTGGGCTGTAACCCTGTAACACTGGCCTCTCTCTCTCTCTCTCTCTTACTGTTTCTTTCTGCTGTAGGGTTGGGCCAATATCTTTAGCTGCGATATCTCTGAAAGAGTCATTCACTGGAAGCTGGACCAGACGTTTAATGCATCCGAAATCCTAAGCTAAGTCCTAATTATTATTAAAATTGGAAGGATGGGACATAAAAATCTAAATTTATTAGCTAAACTGCAAACTAACAGAACATTTGACTGCCTCAGTAAGAGCAGGTAGGATTAAGACTAGTATTAGGATTGTTTTATTGCATTTTTTGCATTTATTTTGCCACAATCTAAAGTCCAAAAAGCCTCAAAATTGGCTCCAACTTTCCCCAGACAGAGGTATTTTCAAGTATTTCAAGTATGTTTGACACCTAGAATTAACATGTTGTGTGCAGGTGTAGTCACTCTTTTACTCCTTGAGAGTATTAGAAATAAAATGAGTTTCTTTTCCATAACAGCTCCTTATTTCGCACAGAAAATCACCATAAATGCCTCATTTCAGCTGAATAAAATCAGCTTCCTTTCCTCTGTATGTATGAGTGGAGTCTGGCCTCCGGCTCCCTCTAGTGGAGAAACTGGGAACAAAGGTGAGCAGCTCCTGCAGGTGCTGAACTCACTTTCTGTTCATGTCACTGTCCCTGAATGTTGTATAGATGATCAATCACAATAGATATAATCAATCGTTATGGACTCAACCTCTCATTTAGGTCTGAATTTATTTATTTTTAATCCTTCAGAACTTTTTTCACTGGTGCAGAAAAACTGCCTGCAGCAACAAAGTGGTTAAAATAATGAGCGTTAAAGTTGGTGAGAGTTTGTGCGTCTGTGTGTGTGTTATGTTTGTGTATGAGCCTAATAGTGTGTAATTAACATAATTCTCTGAGATTAGAGCAGAGCTGTAAACATTACAGAGGGAAGGACAAGCCAGCTACTGTATGAGAGAGCACACACACACCAAACCTCCAGTCTTATAAAACAAATACACAACAGTGTGGTATTTAAGAGACTGATTCATCAGGTGTGTGTGTGTGTGTGTGTGTGTGTTTTATAGTACCATCTTGAAGCAGACCCACATTGTGTTCTGCGCTCACAGGCATTTTAATGTGCATGTATTAAAACAGGCTGCACTGATGGGAGAGCGCACAAACATACACACTGTATGAACAACACTCACATAGAGACACATTAATTGCATTATACCCATATATAGTGCACAATACACTACAAAATACATGTATACATTAAGAAATGAACTCTTTGCTGGTTTATAGTTCTGATTGTTTCAGATTGTTTATCAGTACAGAGAAGTTTAGGTTGGACACCGACTGATTGTCTTATGTCTTAATATTTGAATCAGATCAGAATTTAACTTAAAAGAGATTTCTCATCAGGTTTGAGCTGAAATATTTCAGTAGTTGTGGGGATAGGCTTAAATTGGGCAGTTCAATTTCAATTTCAATTTCAATTTCTGAAGCCTGTAATAACTGATTTTTTGGCCACTTGGGGGCAACACTGACATCCTACTACCTTTAAAGTTAAAGAGGACTACATGTCAAAGACTATTTACAGGTGTTAACAAGTATAACTGCCTATGTGAAAAAGTTTTTTGAATCTCTAAGAGGAGCTGTGTGAAAATTGACCAAAAAAAGCCTCAAGTGACATCACTTGAGTCAGTGTCTGCTGGGTCTGAAAACTACAAGTTTGAAAATTTAAAAACATCTGGAAGGTATAGGGTTTGGAAAGAAGTGAACTCACCAAACCTCTTTTCGTTTAGCTCTACTTCAGACTGGTGGCTTAAGCGCTATTTTAGCTGCTACTAGCATAACATACCTGAATGTCACAACAACCCAAACCCATTTTTTAGCTGTTGATCATGAGTCCAACTTATTTGCAAACAGTTGCCTACACTTTTAGCTTTGTTTTTGGTCGCCACCATCTAAAATATCTGTCTCTTTAGCTGCTGAAAGCTCCACTATGTTCACCAGCTAATTGCTAACCATGTCTATCTGCTGTTTGATGAGTGTACAGTGGTTTGCTGCAGCTGAAGTTGATAAGAGCAGTGACCATGAATCAAAAATGTTAAAGTTGTGGGGCCAGAAATTGAAAACGATGAGCTGAAAGATGCTGTTTAGCTTCAGTGTATAACGGTATT
The DNA here is from genome assembly GCA_033238685.1 of Lates japonicus. Lineage (NCBI taxonomy): Eukaryota > Metazoa > Chordata > Actinopteri > Centropomidae > Lates > Lates japonicus. Next base: position 847,865 of record BRZM01000121.1, on the reverse strand, counting down.
TGTTGTAAATCCTGCCCATCTGGCATCTCAGCAGGATAAAACAAACCATTAAACCTACGTGTATATGTACTGTTTAACCATGTCGTCCGGTAAAAAATAAAGAGAAGGAAGGAAGTGTGAAAAATAGAAGAAGACATGAACAAACTCGTTAAGACTGACCCTGGTGCTCCTCACACATTGAAACCAGCTGGTACCCACTATATGCCCATAGTTACCTGTATGTTTAGGGGCCCATAGCTTGAGGGTAAGAGCCTAGTGTGTGTGCAGAAAAACAAAGTGGTGTGTGTGCACGTTTATGTGAGGCTGAATGACTGAGCTCCAGGGGTACTGGGGAGCCAGTCGTGGAGCCGAGGCCCAGATGAGAGGCCTCTCTGCCAGCCGTGGCAGCTCGGCAAGCCCTGCCTGTCTCCTCTCCACACCTCCAGGCTGTCACAGAGGTCCTGCAGCGCTGCACTGTTTACCAGAACGAGGCAGAGACACAGATGCAGCTGCTGCAGGAGTTACCGACGTCTGTCCAACCGAATGCGATCCTCACACAAAACATGGCATATGAAGAATATTAGAAGCAGGAGTTGTGGCTTGTAATATTTTGTGCTTTGGCTGATTTACAAGAGTTGCCCCCTTATTTTGGCTACCAAAATGCTGAATTCCTCTGGAGGGAGGGCGGACTGTTGGCTCGGTGGGAATTTGGGGGAGTGCTGGTGTTTTATGAGAAACAGTATCTGAGGTGGCGTTGGCGAGGAAACCCGATCCTGTTCGCAGTGCGAGGAACACGATCGACAAGTCAGCAGAATTCGGTTTGTTTCCTTCAGACCTCAGTGAGCGGGGGGAAATTTGACCCATATGTGGACGCTGAACGAGCTTGGCGAAGTTGGCAGGACGTTATTCGGAGTCATCGCCATCATCGGCTAATCAGATTTCTGCACTTAATTTCCTCCTGACCAATGGGATTCACACCAGCTTCTCAACAGCTCCAACCCTGTTCTGTCTCTGTTTCTCCAATGGCTTGATCTAATATTTGACTAATTTATCAATAAATCAAATCAGTAAGGACAGTATTAGTCTTTCTGGTAGACGGTAGGATCTTTAAAGGACTAATGCAGTGTTTTGGCCTCCTTAATAGTAAAGGCTCTTGCACAGTAAAGGAATGGACAAGTGCCAGATGCCTTCTCCCTTTGGCTTGGAGCACAGTATTCAAGTGCGTTTTCTATTTCACCACTTTAAGTCAAGTAAGGTTTTGTTTTGGTCTAACGAATCTTTGGTATGTTTGGTATGTTTGGTTTGATAGTGGTTCCAAGAAGCCATTAGCTTAATATTTTCAATTTCCCATTGCTATTGTGCGATTTTTTTGTCGTCCACGGTGGTCACCATGTCAGATTGGGCAGTTATGGCGCAATAAATCCTTCTAGCGTCTTGGTCGGGAGACTGGCAACGCTACAAGTTTCACCTCGACCAATCATCGTCGGGGAGGAAGGTCAAGAAGCTGTTAACACGCTGTCAAGAACCTGCCTACACCAGAGGGCATTCTGTTATCCTACTGGTCAATGTGAGGGAACAAGTCGTAGGAGACATCACGCTAGGCAGGAAAATACAAACAATTCTGACACGCTAGACTTTTTGTTATCTAGCGTTTATTGTTCTTGAAGTTCATATTCGGATTGTGTCTCAGTTGGGCTGAATTTGCACAGTCTGAACTGAGCCTAAGTCAGCTTATACCAACTATTTTCTATGGACTTACAGTAACTTGGTGGCTACTTAGGAAAATTATGTCTTCATTCTTAATCCTGCCTAGAAAGTTATACTTTCTAAATCAGAAAAGGTACATTTCCAAGGATTGCAACCCCTGGTCTCTGGTGTGACAGTCGCCCACCATCTACCCCAACCAACCACCTCCCAATGACTCAGCTGCCGTCAATAGTTGCCTTTATTGTTTTGTCAAACTTACTGTAGAGAAGAAACATCCTTGGTGGTGGCTTCAAGGACACTCAAGGATTTAAGAAATCACTGAAGCTTGATTTGAATTTTGTCTGTTCTTGCACTGTGAAGGGCTTTTAAATCTTAGTTTATGAGAGTTTATGTGATAATACAGGCCCTGCTATCACAACATTAAAAGAAATGAAAAAATTGAAATTTCCCACTATAATGGATCACATTTTTCAAGATTCATGTCTCTGTGAGCTGGATTTTCAAGGCAATAAATAAATGTAAAGACTCATGGTTTGCTTTTGAAGACTCTAAGAGTATATATAGAAATAAAATATTGTAAATTGTTCTTCTCTCAACAACACATTTAATTCCTTGAATCAGTGATCTCAGAAGGACAAACTACAATTTTCCGATCATTTCTTCTGGTTTGGACACTTATGAAAGGGACAGAAAAAGAGGATGGACATGACACTAAACTCTACCATCTGCAAAGCCTGGGAAAAAGCTCTGACTCCAGAGTTTGCGTTACATTATGTTATACATTATCAGCAGCGTGAGTTATGGAACGAGAGAGCAGCTTTTAGATCCATAAAACCCACTTTTTGCCTGTGTGATACCTGAGCTCACCTCGTTCTTTTTAAAACATCTTTTGGAGCGTCACCAATCTTGTGTTCTAGCGTGCTCTTCCTTTGAAATCCGGGCATGTTTGGGATTATGGTTTGTCAAGAGCAAAGTGGAATCGGATGCTCGGATGTGCCTTGTATGAAAGGCGGAGGAGGAAGCCGCAGGGCAACAACGGGGCGAAGTCCCAAATGAAACTCGGCTCGGACGGATGGCAGAGCGAGAGAGACGAAAAGGCGCTTGGCTCCAGCTCTGATGTGGACGAACGCATGTGGAGAACTGCAAAGCCTCCATGTGTAAACAAACAGATATGTTAGCAATAATCGGAGGGATTTGACATCAAAACATTTGGCTTTGACCACTGACCATGTGTATCTATACAGTGCACCTCCACGTCCATGAGTGCTTTTGTATGTGTTCATACGTGTGTGTATGTTCGTTGGAAAACATATAAACACTTATTTGCTTGATGATATGTTTACAGTTGTGTGTTTGTGTGTGTTCATGATGCACACCAGATTGTGATTTTCTCCAGCAGCGAATTGGCCAGTTTGTTAAAACAGCGTTTTCTATCTCCCATCCAAGACCACGATGACCAGCCAAGTGCATTTGACCTGAACACACACCAACTAACACAACACACATACACACACACACACACGGGGGAATTGTGTAACAGAGTGAACAGGAGTGCTTCTCTGTTTCCAGATGGAAAGATGGGGGGAAAAAAAAGGAACAGAAGAAGACTCGGAGGGAGCAGAGACAACGCACATCTCCCGTCCACTTTGGCTTGATTTGCTTTGTCTCTGAGATTATTTTAATTTAGTAAAGACGAGCGTGTCGTCATGTTTTGATCGGTGTAACATCCCAACATGTTTCTTCAATGTTTGCTTCATTTGCTCTTGGACACGACGGCTGCATTTCCATCCAAAGACATTACAAAATAAAACTTTAATCAACTTAGGGGAGCTGAACAGCATTTTTTTTTTTTATGTGGAACATAGCGATAAAGCTTCGACTCTGACCTGAACTTTTTGCATTGTCAGATTGTTTGATTATACTCTTAAATAAAGCTTAAAATAAAACACAAATAATTGGCTTTTTTTGTTTTGTTGATGGGTATAAAAATGGAAAAGCCAGAAAAACAATCCATGTATGGTCTATGTACTTTAATGGGATTCTACTTGATATAACAGTGGATAGAAGTGCAGTATGTTTTATGTTCTTGCAGTGTCACCTAGCAAATTGGCTAGCGTTAGCATTATTCTACACACGTGTAGAATATAGTGGTGCAGGAATGATTCTTAAAACTTGGATGTAAGTTAGCATGTTAGCATGTTAGCACTTCCCTTGTCCCAAAGTCAATGGGTTTTTGGTTAAATGTCTGATAAATGGTCTTTTGGTCTAATGGTTTTAAAGCTTTTATGTCTTAAAAAAGGCGGTTGCTAACGAGTGTCTAAATGAGACTATAGATGTTGTGGGGGACATTAACATGAAAACCCATCTACTCACCAGTCCACCTTTACAGCCTTGTTGTGTTTCTACTCACGCTCTTTCAAACTATCACTAACTTTCTAAGAAGAAAGACTTCAAACATCAGAACAGTGGTGTTCATCTGATGAACTAAAGGTAGTGGTTGGTCACAGTTTATTTTCTGGAATAATCCAAAACCCAATAAAAAAATCCCACTGTTTTTTTGTGGAGGGAACCAGGGTGATGCTAACTTCAGGGTTGGACTACAAAAATACATAATCCCTGCATCGCTGTATAAATCGGAGGTAGAAGACAGTCCTAGAAATGCAGTCCTGAAAGTGCATCCTCCTCTGCTTCAGAAATGTTTTTTTAAATATCCACTCCGTCTTTCAACATGTCATGTCTCACACCCTGAATTTTCATTCTTTTCTCTCTTTCCTTTTTTCATTTTCCCGCCCTCTTTTCATCACCTCTACCATCCTAACCACCTCTCTGGAACAAACCAGCTGTTGTTTTTTCTTTCCCTCCCTTGTTTTCTTCCTTTTCTGTCCCTTTTTCTCTCATGTAGAGATGCTTTTTCATCCCTCCTCTATTGTCTTTTCTTCTCCTGTCCCTCCTTCTCTTCATCACAGCTCTCTTTTTAGCTTCCTCCTCTCTCTGAGAAAAATGGAAGAAAAAAGCAAAAAGAAAATAAATGAAAATCAGACCTTAAGGAGGAGGAGGGGGAAAAAGGAGTTTGACAGCAAATTTGCTTCCCTTCTCACATCCAGTCGTCCTGGCCAGACATCGACGGGTGGCTTTCATACCTACTAATAAACTTGTTTCCATCACACACACACACACACACACACACACACCCAAAGAACATAAAGTTGGCTTATTTCAAGTTGGGACCATAAAACTCGAACACACACACAAACCGAAACACACACTTTAAGGAGGCTGCGTTGAGGCTCAGCCAACCTTGTTCTTTGGCGAGAGCAGGGCACCTCTCAGTGTGTACGACTCTGCGAGTTACTGTGTCATTGATATCTCCACTGTATTTGCAATATATCCCCAAGATCTGTTGCCACACCAACCACCGTCAACAAACAGGCGACGGGCATCATCCTCATTGTGCCGATAAAGTCTCTACAAAAGGTTAAACGGGCTAGCGTCAGCATCTTCCAGTCTCTCTCTACCTCCCTGTCCAAAGTTGTAAAAATCAACCGAACGCTGCCTTTAATCATTTTTATTCTCGCGAGGACACAAAGAAAGATGTCCAACTCTTCAGGGGGAAAAAAGAGACAAAAAAATTCACACCTACTCTCGCAAAACGACCCACTGGCATGAAAGCGAGGCACGTTGAGGGATATTATGAAGGCTGTGAGTCATCTCAAAGCTCCTGGCTCATGAAAACCTGATGATTTTCTGATGGAATCATCTGCGTTTTTGAAATATTGACGGATAAATCTGAGGTACCGGCACCCAAGGAGTGAGGGAGGGTGTGGAGATTTGTATGGAGGCTCTTCCATGCCAAACTCCAAGAGGAAAAAGTTGAAAATCAAAGGTTGAGCCGAGCGAAGACACGTCACCGTCCACAGAAGAGAAGAAGCTTCGACTTTGTGAAAACCTATATTTTCATTTTTAGGCTCGTTTCCCAAAACAATTAATCCGTCCAGGCTCGACAAGCCTTTTTTCTAGGCTCGGGTTTCTTTTCGTTTTGAAAGCCGAGGACAGATTCGGCGCGGTTTACACATCATCGCGGCCGTGGTTGCGTCCGGACGTCTCTTCAGCCTCAAGAGGTAAGGAAAACATGGCAGGCTGCACTCCACAGCACAGAGCCACTGTTTACGTTTTAAGGAAACCGCCTTGTTGTGTTTGTCGTCGTCTCTTTAATCCGCACTGACGCTTCGTGCACAGGGGTTCGAGCCAATCACAACACGGCCGCAGACAAAAGGGCGGGACTTTACAGTAATCAGTGAAGTTCATAGACACAATGGGCCCCGACTGTCAAAACCAAATGAAACCTGAGTGCAGATAAAAGGCTTGGAGGCTCTGCTGTGTAATTTCCTCTGGGCAATAAATGCTCTTATGCAGGTTTGTGTGTAAATGCTCCAAAATGATTTTAGCTTGAAAGCTGCAATTTTTGCTGCATAGAAAAATGAAAATGGAGTTCTTTCCTGAGAGAGTTGTTAGGTCTAATTTTGCCTTTAAAAAGCAGTTTATTCTCTGATTGACCTTCATCCGTTTGTCAGTTTGGCATCCTGTGAAACAGACGTTCCTGTTTTTGAACAATTGTCTAAAAAGCCCATTAAAAGTGAGGTTTTATGCTGTCTAACTGTAGTTATCTAGGGACTGACAAAAAAATTGTGGTAAACAGAAGGTCAGCAAAAGGGCTCAGTGGTATCTGACTTTTTCTTGGAGAACAGGAGATTGTCTTTCTCTATTTTTACCTCATATTAATATTTTATTTCAGCCTTATGTGGTTTATAATGTAAAAAACAGATTAAATTAATTATATTCTGATGCCATATTTTTGTAAAAACAAATTAGACCCTCAGCCCTCCTCCCCACCACAATAATTTTGGTACGGTAAGTTCTGGTAAGTATGGAAAGTTCTTTTATTAGACACTTTTTAAGGTTTTTTAGCACCTACATCGGAGCAGGATTTTGGAACCAAAATGGCCACCACAAAACCTGCCAGGCTGCCCGTGTGTGTCAGCCATTATCGTGCACTTACAAAGGCAAATTCTGGAAAAAGAGACTATGACAAGTTCTTAAAATATATTCTAATTATTCTCTTTAAAACCCAAGAATCCAGACTTTCCAAAAATGTCACACGGTCAGTCAAGTTTTTAAGCTCCGATATCAAAGCAGGATTGTGGAACCAAAATGGCCGCCACAAAACCTGCCAGACGGACACAGTGATATTTTGTTTGTCATCCTCTAATGGTTTTATCCAAAACTCAAAGATCAAGAGAACAAAGAGAGATCCCCGCATATTAATAGCTGAAACTATGTTGACTGACAAGGTTAATCAATTATCAAGATTATTGATAACAAATCAATCTATACGCACACACATCCATCCTTGGCATTTCCTGGACGACACTCCCCAGTTACCCCCTCCTCCTCCTTCCTCCACCTAGATGTGGAACCTCCTGGGAGGTTACCACAGTAAACGGCAAGGTCACGACCCCGGCGTGTGCCGTAGTTGACCAAGCGCTCAGCCCACGCAGCGTGATAGGAGTATATATATGTATATATATATGTGTCTGATGTTAACACACAGAAGCCCCTTTATGCTGTTCAGCGGTTGTCAGACAGCTGTGTCTATGTACACACACACACACACACACACACACACACACACATACATACAGATGGTCTCTCCCAGTGAACCTGGTTCCCATTGCCTTGGGTAGAGATGGAGACCGCCAGTTGGACATCGCCCAAGTGAAACACTGAGAGAGACATACTGTACATGTGTGTTTGTGTGTGTGTGTGTGCGTTGCATTAAAGTGAAAGGATAGTTAAACAGTAGCTGAGCCCGATCATCCAAGCCGGACGATATATTTCACATAGACGAATCTGTAGGTTTGTCGACCATTAAACGCATCGTTCCTCTACATCAAACTCAGATGTTCACTATCATTGGATGATCAGGGCTGGAAGACACTCAAAAAACAAAACGTGGTTAGCAAAGACGTAGCTCTGCAAAGTAAAAAAGTCAGGAAATGGTGCTGTGGCAAGAAGAGGAGACACTGTTGATTCATCAATGGATCAACCAGAACATCAACTAGCCTCTGGAAGCAACAGATGACAGTGTAACTATGTAATCCACAAGTTTTTGCCTCCACTTTAATCAGTCAGTTTTGGCACAGATAGAGTAGAAAAGTCCTGCTGATGCTGACTTTTGAAACATTGAAAATAGAAAAAGAAAATGAACTGGTTTGGAGAAAATAAATCATGCTGTGCAGTGTTGTCAGAAGGTGGCGATAAAGGCTACCTTATGAATGGCTGTAATAAACAGAAGAAGCAGACATCGCAAACTGGACACTAAATAGTTTGTTTTCAAACCCTGAAGAAGAGGAGGAAATGAAACCAGTCACCTTGGCCATCTATGAAAGAATTTTACAAATTTAAACAACCCTGTAACATATTTCTAAACCTAAAAAAAATGGCTGCTGGCATTAATATGGAAGGTTTGAGCAGATCATTTGACTTAAACACTGGAATGGTCCTTTAATGCACATCTGTAAATAACATTAAGGAGCTCCCTTTTTCCACAGTGCTGCATTTTAAACTTGATTTGACTTTGGGTAAAGTGCAACAATGAAGGAATGAGTCATGAACTCCTATGTGGGGAAGCGCCATATGTATCTAATGTATGTGTTTTTGTGTTCTGACTTCATCCTTGACATAAAATAAAGGCGACGCTGATGTGGAACAAATGACAGAGTGCCATGATATTAAAGAATTATCTATTCTGTGTAAGTAAACATACAGAAATATGGACGGTAGAGTAGTATCTCTTCTCATGTGGCTGTCGTGGTTCACAGTCAGGGTGTATTTATCTTTTACTGTCCACACCGAAGCAGGAAGAGACAGCTGGATCCAGAGAAAAAAGAAAGAGGAGGAGGAGGAACTGGAAAATACAGGGGTGAGATAGAGGTTGGAAAAATATACATGAGAAAATGTCTGTTTGACCCAGTTTGATGGACAGATAAAGGAAAGAATACATGGGTGAGTTTAAAGGAAGGTACTATATATAAAAACAGGCTGAAGCTCTTATATCAAAGGGAGAAAGTCTTTTGAAAGGGGTGGATGAAAGAGGACAGGTTGGATGGATGGAGTGATGGGAAACCTTTGTCTCAAAGGTTGGGGTGAGACGTGGCCAATTTTGTGGCAGAAATTGATCTCAGTGCATTTTTCTAACCAGATGAACCTGAGCTGGTATCTGATTAATGAAATGGAGAAACATATTTCAAGGTTCATCTGCTGACCAGCTAGAGGAATAAAGGCTGTAGCTCGCAGTTTTTAGAGCAAATCTCACGAGTTGATGAGCTGAGGAGTGTCGTAAAGTGAGTGTTGATGGTGCAGCATCTATGATGGCCTCCTCATTATTGGATCATTGTTGGTCTTTCTAAAACAAGACATGGAAGAAGTTCTCTCGTATTAGTCCTCTACTAATGAGGTAAACACAAAACCAACAGTGCTTTTTTCATTATTGAAGAAAACTCAAGGATTTTTAAACCTTATTTTCTCGTGTTTTTGAGTGTAAATGATTGATAAGGAGGAACAAAAGTCTTTGGAACCAGTGCAGTATTGAGCAAGAATGGTGTCTGAAAACATTATGTATAGGATTCCTACAAAGATATTGCAGCAGCTGTTTAGTGGTTACTCTGTACACTCTTCTTGCTCAACACTACACCCTATCGAATTATCAAATTACACCCAAAAACATGGGAAAATAAGACCCAGGTTCAAAAATATAATTTGCTATGGTAACTAAAACTGGTGAAAGATTTTGGAAAGCACAGTCATCTACTGTACATTGTTAAATAAAATCAAGGCTCAGTTGAAGTAATGTCACCATTTTAAACCAAAGTCAGGTTTTGCACATCCACAACCACACCAACCTCCTCCCAAGACTTATGTTGTGGGTATACAGGAAGACAACAGGTCCCCACGCTATCGTCTCCTCCAGAATGACTGATTGATCTGATGGTCTTATCAATAGTGACAACGTCATTTGTCAGCGCCATCAAAAACAAGCAAAATCCCTTTGATAAATTTAGTGTTTGTTGCCTAAACGTGTAGCATGTGTTGTTAGCCTAGGGGTACACACTGCTTCCACTACCTGTAACCTCTTGGACCAGAACCCAACAGCTGGCCCTGCAATTACTCACCTATGGCTGCAGAGGCTGCTTAGTCACACAGCAAGGCTTAGAAGGCCAGTGGAACTGTACCACACAGAGAGAGGGAACACAGAGAGACCCAGTCAAAGATGGAGAGACTAACCAAAGGACAATCAGGCAAGCAAAAGATGGGAAGAGGAAAGTGAAGAAAGAGTGATGAAATGGTGTAACCATCGGGCCTCTCCTGCAGACACATTGAAATTGCAGGCTAAGGTGTGTTTCTCTGTATAAAATAGAGAGAGAGACATGTATAATGTAGGAGCTTGTGGAGAAAGAACACAGTAATTCCTCATACATGTGTGTTCAGGTAGTGTCATATGTGAGTTTCAGTGTGAGGATGCTCCAGGCTCACATATATGAAACCAATCGCCTCCCAGTAAAGGCAAGTTAGATGGACTCCACTGCATTTTATTAACATGAAAGATAAACACTAATTATAAAGATTCACAATATTAACAGGTGCTACTTGTCCTATGTGTGTGTCTGTGTGTGTGTGTCAGTGCCATCCACATCTGTAGATGTTTATCACATCATTGAAGAGAGAGGATAGAGACAGAGAAGAAAAATTAAGATGGAGAGCGAGAGAGGAGTTAATGAGAATGATTGTGTGTTTCAGCCAACCATGTCTTGGTCTTACACAGAAGAACGAATGCTTGACTCATCCTGAAACCAAAACCATATGAAGAGAAAGTAAGATGGCTCTCAAATAGTCTTCTAAATCAGTCGTTAACCAAACAAGTCACGTTGTAGCATTCCACCTAATCTTTGGGAAATTAGTACATACATTCTCGTATGTTTCTCCATAGTCTAACCTTATTTATATAATCTGTCACTTCCATATGAGGATTAAGTTGTCACCTGTTTTGTTTGCTTAGTAGATTACGCAAAAATACTGGAACTGGTATCACTCCAACTCAAAGAGGAAATGAGGAGTTTATGACGTAACCAATAAATTAGCAGATCCAAATACAAATAATCATCACAGACTACTTTTTATTTTCATTATATATATGTTTTGAGATATGCACTCTACTGAGTGGCATTCTGTTTAGGTGTTCAAACACCGGCAAAAGTGTTTTTTATTCAAACAGCGCAACCACTGACCACAGTGTTTTGCCTATAAATTTTGATACTGAGGACAGTTGAGCATTGTTTTCTCTCCACCCATCTACTTTATAAAGAAACCAATATATCAATCACATGCAAAATTAACTAGTCTGTAAATTTCATCAGAGGGTGGTGGTGTTCAACTATGTGTTCATTAGTCTGCAGCTGCCCGTTTGCACATCCACACGGTACAATTTGAGCTTAGTGTTATGATCCTTGAACCATCCCTCAAGCAAACCTGACTAGAAGCATCCAAAAACAAAGACCTGAGCCTGACTCGGGACCTACAGCAATCATCTGCCCCCAAAGACAGTATCTGCTACTCAGCAAATGAGTATACCCATATTAAGCCCCAACCAAACCCAACTACTGGGAAATTGGTTTGATTTTTGTAACCATGATTTAGACCGGTTTTGAAGGCTGTACTGACAAAGATAATATCTCGCCAGGGGGCATCAGATCAAAACACTATGTGTGTCGCTCAATTCTAATGGCGTAATTTGTGATTTAATTGGAGGACTTAATGAATGCTGATAGTTACAAAGCCTAAGAGAGAAATTTCAGATCACATATACACGTAATGATTTCCTTCCATTTTTATTATTTTTTGATTAAACCATATTTAATCTCAGACCACTATATTCAGGTGACTGAAGTTACTGATTTTTTTTTTTTTTAGCCCATGCCTGGATTTAGAAAGCTCACTGTTACTAGAAAACCACTTTTGAATTCACAAACTTGCACTTGAAAGCAGCCTGAAAGTCCGCCTCTGCATTAAGATTGTCAAGTGATCATTGATGGCGATTCGAGTCTCACAATGAATTATCAATAAGAACAATGAGAACATTTGTTCTCTGACAAAAAAGGTAGATGAAAAACCTCGACAGAAGTCATAGACAGACTGGTTAACGGCGCTGAAACCTTTGGAGGTTGACCCCCTTTATTTAATCCTAGAATAATTAACAATTTAAATAAATTCACTGTTGGATGCGGATCAATTCAACTGTTGTTCAGTTTCTATTGCTGACTCCACGAGAGAGAAAAGTGCTAGAACTCTGATTTCATCAGTTTGCTCATTGTCTTCTCTTTCAGTGAGCAGCCAACAAGACTTCTGTTTTAGACATTCCACCTGTACTAAACTGGTAGAAAATCTAGTTTTATGAGAGCAGCATTATAAATTGATAGCAATGAAAACAAAATAACTTCCAGGATCACATATTTCAAAGTAGTCATGTTGGGATTATCCAACAGAATTTGCTAAACTTTGTTTCGTACTCTAGGATCCAGAAACTCTTGTCAGTATCGGAGAGGGATGAAGAGGGCTCTAGATAACAGCCAACTATTTCAGTGTCATCCCAAGCTTTTTCAAGGTCCTTCAGGACATGGAATATGCAACACTACTGGTTTTATTTATCTGCCGCGTGATGGCTTCATAGTGTCCGCCACGAATGTTAGTTATGGCTTTATTCAGACATGACAGTAATGGCATCTACATCGTGAGTTAAAAGTTGGCAAGAAAATGAAAAGGGTCTTTCTTCACAGGGTTGGTTCTGTGCTTGTTTTGCCACCAGTTTTAATTAGTAATCATTGTGTGAGACCTCCCAAAGTCTTTGGCTTCAAATTTAGAGTTTATTTTGACAACAAGTAGAGACCCAGCCATCCACTCCTAGAACAAGTAGAGCACATATCACCAGTAAAACCACAACATGCTGTCTTTATATGCCTTTGTAAAACTAGATATACATAAGTTTCTCCTTCAGACTGAAATGACTGAAACCCAGTTTTCATGTTCCCTGTAGGCTTACAGTTGTTATTTCTAGGGGCTACTGATCAAACCTTAAAACCTAAAGTTGAGGACGAAAAGAGTTACCGATTTTGTCATCTGCATCTGAAGGCAGTATATGTTGTGCCTGTTAGTAGTTGTGCACATAAGGCTTAGTGGTAATTAAATCCCTGGATGATAAAAAAAAGATTTTATTAGAGTTTCAATAGACTGATATAAATCCAGTCTCTGTACCCAATTTTATGAATCTGCCCTTATTCCTTTTATCACCTTTAAGTCTCTCTCTTAAAGCATGTTTAATTTCTCTCAAACTTGTGCTGTGGCCTTTTGGTTTATTTGACAGCGTTCACGTCGTCCTCCCTCTTTCAGTTCCCTGCTGGTTTGTTGTTTTGCTCAACACAGCGGAACAACAATTTGAGAGATGATGGAGGCTCAATTTAGAGAGAGACAGAGATCCTGCAGCCTTTACATCTGTCTGTGTGTGAAAGACCCAAAAAAATTAACACATCAATACTGGGCAGAAAGGAAGGGGAAAAGATAAAAACACCAAAACCGACTCAAATGATTTTTCTTCTAGCTAGCAAAACAAGAGTTGTGACGTCTTACTGAGGTTGTAAAAGATGGAGGAGACACAACTCCACGTGCTCTATACTAGAATTAATCGCTGACTGAAAATCAAACCAGATCTTTGGTGCTAATGAGATTGTAGAGGAATTACATGATCAAAACAAACTGAGCTATCACTGCCATTTACGTTAAATGAGGATTTCAACTTGTGACCTGCTGACGCTTTTGTTCCAAACATTTGGGTAAAATATGGAAGTCAAATTAAAACAAACTTGAGACAAAGAACCTCATAAAAGCTGCTGCTTGTACAAAAAAAAATAACAAGTAAATAACAGCAAAAGAAAAATCCTTGATTTGAACCTTTGACCCTCCAGGATCTGAAGATGTGGGGAAGAGACTCAGATTAAAACATGCAAAGTCATTACCTCAGAACAAGCTTAAATCGGGACCTGAATCGGTGACCCTGCGCCTGACCATGTGGAAAGAAGTTTACGTTTGAACTTGCTAAACAGAGCTGCCGAAGCCCCATATGATCCAGCTGACCATCAAAGGCCATGAGAGGAAAAATAAACACTTTTTTATATGATTTCTCTCAGAAAGTCTCTTAGTTGGTGTTACTGGCTCAAACACTCTCTGAATCTGTGAGTCGCTCAAAAGTCTTTGCATGTGCATTTGTGCAATGTAAGTGTGATTATATGTTAATTTGCATGTGTGTGCATGTGTGTGCACGCCTTCCCAGAATCGATCCTGACTGATGTGGCCTCACAAGGATGTTTATTTCTGCTGTAATTACACAGAAAGCCAAAACAGAGAACAGAGAGAAAGATGGAGAACCAGAGAGTGAGACAATACAAAAACAGGGGAAAGGAAACAAAAGTTAGTAAATGAAAATATGAGAGGTAGAGGAAGATGAGATGAAGGGAGGGGAGATTATTTTGGTTTTCCTGTTTAGGTATCAGGGACAGCTGGGAAAACAGGAGTTTGTAACCAGATTCTGATTTTACTGTATTACATGACATTAAACTGGAGTATTATTACACCCACATTTTCAACGGGTGGATAAGTATAAAATCCCTGATCTGAAAAGCACCTGGAAGACAGACCCAGACAGAGAGAGGAACTGCAGAGAGTCCATTTAGATCAAGACCAGCAACAATGACTTGAACCCCCGCTCCAGCTCGGGTCCTGGGTCAGGTCTCCGCTGTAAGGAACCACGTAGCTGTGATAATGATCTTTAACACAGTTTAAAATACAAGTCTATAATTTGAAGCTGTTTGACACTAATAAGTTTGGTTTGGTCTAATCAAACTTGGTGTGTTTTGCCTTGTATGTTGGTGAAAGCTAAAATCAAAAATCTGGTGTGGACAAACAACTGGAGTTAGACCATCGGAAAAGGGCTCAAATTTAGAAAATGTAGCCTATTAAATCCATCCACTGTTTATTAACTGTTGGGAGTAGAAAGGAGTCAAAACAGACTTTTTGTTTGCTGCCCGAATCAAATTGTCACTAATATTTGCCTACAGAGCGACGTCTGGTCTGTACCAGTTCACTTGAACTCAATCATTCAGGCTTTGTTCTGGCGACTGTGTTCTTCTAAGGATCGCCGTCGGCTTTCAGGGCCGGGAAACTGTTGGGACCGTTCCAACAGTTTTTAAGAACATCACTACTAGAAAATGCTAGAAACAATCATTCGCCATTTTAAAGATAACAAGTTTCAAGTCTGCCAGTGTCTGTCTCATCACTCTCTTAGGCCAAAACCATCAAACCCTCAATTTACTCAGATTCATTTTAAGATCGAAACGAGTCTGTGAACTTATCAGGTGTTGTAGAAAGGTCGTAGTTCTCTCACTCGTAGGAACAAGTGTGTGAGTCCATTTTGTGCTACAGGGTTTTAGAGAATTGAATCATTACATCAGTCAGAGGTTGGTCGTTAAGACGGAGGCCCACAGATCTAAAAACATGATATCTGAGCACTGTGACCCCGCCTGAAGGAATCTTAAGTAATGTCCTTTATGAAAGTGCCCTATATCCTCTTCCCCATCCCCCGCGCCTGTTTTCCCATCAAACCAAAACAAGAATCCAGCCATCACAAACACTAAATGCGTAAAATTTAAAAGACGAGGGCAAAAGGACAGCGGGACTGTGTGTACAAATACAGGAAATGCTAGCTTTCTCTACAAGTGCTTAATGCATAAAAGATTTCACGTCCACAAATGTATTGTGAGCTGAGCTCTGCATGACAACTAAACACACACACACCTCTCCACTGGCGCAACAAAAAAAAACAAGCTTCACAGAACAAAACCACAGCTTATTTCTTTGAGGCACGTCACCGAAAAAGCAACTGCTATTTAAAAATAGAATTGTAAATAACAGCCATGAGACTGAAACAGACCTCGAGCTGATCAAAAAATAAAAGAGCAAAATGAAACAAACCGTTGTTATTGGGGATTGAATAACCTAAAATAATCTTCAAGAATATTTGAGGAATTAAGCAAATCTGTTCACTCCCACAACTATGAAGCACTTTAGTGAGGCGCCCAGGCTCCTGTTTGTAGCCAACGACTCTGACTTTGTGGGGAGGTAGTTGAGTCTAGAAGTGACATATATTTTCCAATAGGATCAAGAAAATCATATTTTATTGTGGTACTGACAGGATATTTTGTGTGTTCTCCAAGTTAAAACACAGGATTTCCTCGTGAGATGCTAACAGCATCTTGAAGTACAAGTAACAACGCTGTGGGTAACAATATAAAGTAACTATATATGGGTACATGCTATGAAACCGTTGTCCATTATCAGGTAATGTAGTCCTACATTGAGCCCGATAACTGGGCTGACCTGCCGCCTTGTTTCCTTAATTTCATTGTACCTTTGCATCATTTTCAGTCAAATACAGAAGCTGTAGTAGTGGTCGCAAGAAGCCGGCCAGGATGATTTGAAAAATACAACTTAAGACCACTTAAAACTACTATATAGTTTAACAATCATCCTTGCAATTTTCGTCACTATTTTTTGGTGACATCCTGCTCTACCAAATCCTGATTGGGAAAAGTGGTCAGTTGTATCAGACCTACTTGAATAACTAGAAATGGAATTCAGCAAAAGCCAAAACCTTTATTTAAACAAAGAAAGAAATGCAGAGTGACAATAATTGTTTGCTCACACTCTGTTGTTTCAGGAAGTCTCTATAAAGTGTCAGAATATGCAGATACGTTTAGCAACAGAAGAAGTTCAGATCCAAAACTAGAGATATTGTGAACAGATTCTCACTGCTCAAATTATGATTGTAGACAGTTTAATATTATGCCAAATTTGAGTCTCAAACAGCAGTATATAGCAGTAATTGGTATGACTGATAGACAGAGGTCACAGATCTTAAAAAAAGAAATGAGACCATATGACGTGGTGAAAAGGGGAGTTCTTGGTTACCAGCGTGAAAATAAAAACTCATTATGAAAGATATCGGGTCATGGGAGCCTATGGATATTTTGGGAGTCGCTTTATTTAGCAGAGAGGTTGTGGTGTGTCTAGTTTCAGATTCTTTTTATACGAGTTTGTTGCACGTCTTTTTTTTGGCCTCTGCCGCCCGCTGCATTCTCTAATGATAAACAAAAAACGCTATAAAACTAATCCTCATGAAAAGTAATACATCAAAATGGGCTTTAAACAAGCACCGCTGCGTTCTGCCCTGGGTTTGGGAATTCTGTCCATGTTCCTATTTGATCCCTGCTATTGCAGTCACTGAAATGACAAATCCCAAGCGACATTCCCACAACCATACGACTGGGACTGCCTCAGGTCAGATAGAGAGAGTTGCTATTTGCATGTATGCATTAGCATTTCCACTGTGTGTTTCTTTGTTTCTGTGTGTGTTGTTCTGCCAGCAGCCTTCCCAGAGGAATCCAGTCAGTATGGGTAACACACGTTCAAGTCATCGCTACTGGAGGGAACCCTGCAGACGAAAAGCAGCAGTGGGCCCTGACATCAAATTTCCTGGATGAGGTGGATTTATTCTCCAGCTCTGGCCTCACATGTTGTCTATTACACTGCAACCTGACAGCAGTAGATGGAAGCCTGACCCAGACAAACAGCATCAATGTCAACCGTCCTTCACAGAGATGTCGACGAAACTTACTGTAAAAATACCATCCACTAACTGCTTAGGGTTTGTTGAGAAAACTATGAAAGGAATTTGCGAGGATACAAATAATACATTCACATAAAGAGAGTTTTTAGTATCAATATCTATAATATCTGTGTAAGGCAAATAAAAATAAAGACAGTCTGAAGTCTGGAAGCAAATTTATAAATGAGGAGAGAAAGTTCTTCCATATCAATATCACTAAGGACAGCATATTAGAGTCTCTCATAGGTAAAACAAATAACAATAAGAAAGATTCTTAGAAAACTAAGAATTACTGAGCTTAAGTCATAAAGCTATGAGAAACAATCAATAGATGGGATGAGATTGATCCAACCTTGCAGAGAAAAGTAATGGTTCCTTGACAAAATTTAAAACAAACAAAAAACAGTGTTTTTCTGAGTTTTTGTCTTTGTTTCTTGTAAATTTATGATTTTTTCTCATAAATTTGCTACTTTAATTTGGTAGAGATTATCCACATTTTATTCCTAAAATTTCTGAATTTAATCACAATGTATTTCTGAGGTTTTTTTTCTCTTTGCAAATGTACTACTTTATAATCTCAGGCCTTAAGTTATTTTTTCTTGTAAATTTGTGAGATTTTTTTCTCACAGCAGGACAGATGGGTTTTTGTTGTTGCTGCTTGTTTCTTCTCGTAGTTAAGGGAGAATATAAAGAAATTACTAAAACAATACATTTATTAGTTTGACTGAAAATCATCAAGAATTAATTGAGGAACTGATTTGTTGTTTTATATGATTCAGACTAAAGACTTGGACGTGTCTGAAATAATGTCTCAACATACTCTATTTGAATTGGACTTGTCTCAATTGACCTAAGACCTGATCTGGTTTGGATTGACTTGACTTGGGAAACCTGAGAAAAGTCTCGAGTCAGTTTAGAGACTTCAATACAACAAGAACACAGAAGGGCAAAAATAAAAAGAGTTAAAACCTCCTGAAAGAGAATGAGTATAAAGGTTGGTGAACTTTCAGTCACTGAAAGAGCCCAGAGTGTCAACCGGACTGGTCCTGACCAAAATACAAACCCTGGCTCAGACCAGGCTCTCCGGACTGCTATGAAAAAGTGGATATGTGTGTGTGTGTGTGACCCAGCCAGGCTGCCGGCGTAGGCTGCGGTCAAATCCCTGCTGTCCAGCTTTACAGTACAGGCTGTGATGCGATCATTGCCATGGGAGTATGAGTTGTGTAGTTTGAATCACAATGTAGTGGTGTTGAGACTTCCTACTTGAACTCGAATTTGTCACATATGCTCAGATGTATTGACCTGTGTGGGCACAGATGTATGGTTTAAACACATGTAGGGCCTTAGGTGGTATATGCAGTATCCACACACACAGACGACAGTTATGCCTGGGAGATTTTACATGTAAATTAATGGACCAGCCATTTCTAAATATGGAACAGATAATGTTGAAACATATAAACATGCTCCACTCCTCTGCTTTCTGTGGTTTTCGCACTAAATGTTGGAACCTGGTTGCAGTGGGATTTCCTCCCATTCACCTCTTGAGAGCATTAATGAGCCGCAACACTGATGTTAGGTGATAAGGCCTGCTGGGCCTGGCGCGACAGGCGCCCACCATCCCCAAAGTTGTTGATGGAGTTAAAGTCAGGGTTGCTCTGTGCAGACCAATTTTCCTACACTAAACTGGGGAAATCATTTCTTTATGGACCATTAAATTGTTTGGGTAGGGGTGTCCACAAAGTGTTGCACCATCAACTTTTATTTAACCTCCTCTGTCGGAGTATAAAACTGCTTCCACAAACAAAAAGGAATGGTTTGCAGGGCAGTTATGAGGCAGGATTTCATGATACAAACACATTTTTGAATAAACTGTGTGGAACTTATTGTCCCTTTAGGCAAACAAGTTAGCTAGCTTCCTGACATTTAACGCCGGCTGGCTCTGAGAGCATTTTCCACTATAATAAGCCAATGTACAATGCTGAAAGTGGGAAGTAAAATGGAACAGTATGGAGAGGAGAGAATAAGCTCAGAAACTGAGGTTCCCAGGTCCCAGTTCCCAAAATCTTATATTACTATGGTTCATGTTCCCAGACCTTATGTTCCCAGGGCTCCCTATTCCTGGGTCCAATGTTTCAATTAAGTAAAAATATTTCATAAATATTCAATAACTATTCACGCAACAATCCTAACTCTGTTCCCTAACCTGACCCATTTGATTAGTTCCCTTGAGTAAGCTTCATATTTTGCAAGCTTTACGGTAGTGCTAAGGAACAGAAAACTCCTTTGCTGAGTTCCTACACAGTTTCATGTCATTTTTAAGCAAATATAGAGCTAGGAACATCTATTTAAGGCTCATATAGGACATAACATAGGATCTTGGGAATATAAAACCTTGGGAACATAGACCCTAGAAGAGCACATGTCTAGAACTGGGGAAATATAGGACCCTGGGAAAATAAAACCTTTGGGAAACACATAGGACCCTGGGGAACACAGAACTTAGAAATATAAGACCATTGATATAGGACCCTTGGGAATATAGGATCTTGGGAACATGGGACCCTAGGAATATAGGAATAACTCTGTTACCAGCTACAGTAGTTGTAGTAGTACCAGCTAGCTTTGCGAGTACAAGAAGTACGAACCAGATATTTGCAGATCCACAGGTAAATTTAGTTGCACCACTTTCTAGTGTTACTGGACCCCATGTCTCTCTCTCTCTCTTTTCTCTCTCTAGGTTTCTTCCCATCATGCTCTCGCTTTTTTTCCCCTCTGGCACTCATAGAAAGTCATCATGCTCCATTACATTGACATGACTGGACCAACCACTGTGCACACACACATTCACACTCACACTTCTTTCCAAGAATATTACAAACATAAAGACTTTCATAAGGGGAATACAGTACCTTTTGTGAACTCCTCTCAGTTTTCTCTCGTACTGTACTACTACATATCTATTTACAATGGCTCTCTTTCTCTCAACACACACACACTTGCTTGGTTCACACATGCTGTAATAATTTTGGGGGTGAATAAAGGCTTTTTATTGAGGTTTAATGATGTGTTCACTGAGCGGCTCTCTAATAGCGAAGACAGAACAGAGAGCTGGCACTGGGTTCCAGCCTTAGCTGCGGGACTCACACCTACAACACACCAAACACACACCTACACTACACTCACACAAATGTGTTACAGTAAGTCACTGGACCCCTGACAGTCTGTAAGAATACGAGTGGGGAAAATGTGGTTCCTGCCAATCGCTAACATGGACTTACATCCTCTTTTCTTACTTTCTACACCCTCTTCATGTGTTTGTAAAAAGAACATGCATGTAAAAAGGCTCAGGGCGTATTAAACGGGGGAATGGGAGCCAAAGGAGACGGCTACGGTACTGTGACAAACTAATTAGCCTGTAACATGAAAATCAGCACTGCAGTCAGAGCACAGGATACCAATAAGGGCTTTTGAAGCAGAAATGACATCTGGCACCATCATGGAGGTCCGGGGTGATTGTATGCAGATAATGGTCAAGTCTTTAGTGATTATTTTCTAATATCAATTTAATTTCAATTAACTGTTAAAAAATCATACCCACATTTTCCCACAGCCCAAAGTGGCGCTATCAAATTGCTTGTTTTACGCTAAAAGGACAAAAGGTCCAAAAACCCAAAGATTATTCATATTTAGAATAATATGAAACAGGAGAAAATTGACAAATCCTCACATTAGAAGAGCTGAGCCCACTAATGTTACGCCTTTTGCTTCATAAACAAGTTAAATGATGAAAATCAAAACTGTTTTTGACTTTATGTTGATCAACTCATAAATTAAATGGACGCATCGTTTCCAGCAATAGTTATGTCTATGAGGAAATAAAAGGATAAAGGCCGTTGCAGCTGTGGGATAGTTAATATCATTAGCTCAAGATCCAGTAAACTATTTTACTAAACAGACTAAACAAAATTATATATCATATACTGTTTTAAGCCACTTTAGCCTCATAGTTTTGGTTTTATATAATACTTACTGTCACTGCTTCAGTCTCAGCTCAAAGACCCATGAAACAACATCTGAAAAAGTCAAACTTAATACAGACACAATGTCCCGTCAGTCATATAACACTTCCTGATGAGAACCATTTATTTCATGTACAATGGATATATTAGACATGTCAGCATTTGGGTAGTCAAACCGATATGCTGCTTTCTTTTGCATATGAGAGTTATAGTTACAAACATTTCTAAATATGGTAAACAATCAATGATTTACTTTCTGGAGATGAAGTCTAAGTTTTGTTTAAGAGGATTGTTGTTGGGCTATAATTTCTTCTTGGAACAGATTTCATTGAGGAAAATACTTTTAGTGGCTCATTTTCTACCATATAAGCATTTTCAGTTTAAAAATAATGATTCATATATTGATAATGATAATTGGTTGTTAATTTTCCTGATGATCATTTCAATTAAATTTCTTCAAATGCCCATCCTTTGGTCTTAAAAATTGTAGATTAGTGATGTCTGCAACAGGGTGGTATTGGTCACCAAAAGGTTTTTCAGATTTACATTTGGACAGAGAGATTTAAAGGGTAAGCTGTATTTAAACAAATGTCAGTAGTCCAATTTCAATAACAAGGCTGTTGTTACCCAAAAGCTGAAGCAATATATCTCTAAAAAATGTCTATATATATTGTTATTTTCTCCAGAAATTAAGGCATTTGGTGGAAGCTACTTAAATTCCTTGTAGAAATGCAATAATCCAGATAGTTTGTAAGGTTTTCCAGGTTAAAACAGTCATTAAATTCACTAATTTATTACCAGCAACAGCTCTGAGCCTATATACAAAATGCAGGTAAGTTTTCCCAGCATTTTAGGCAATGAGTACTAATGTGCCTGTCTTGTTAAGTAAGCTCACCATCTTAAAGTTAAGGAGCCCTGTGTTGTTTACTTTAAGGTGCCTGGGAAAGACCCAGGGTCCACGAGCAGTCTGCGAGTCCCTCAGAAGATGGGAAAAGGGACCCGGAGGTATTCAAGCAACATGCTACCATAGAGGCCCCACTAAACAAATCATTAGCATCCTGCAAAACCTTATAAGGACTCAAGAGTCGATTTTGAGGAAATGAGAAAACCTGGCTTATTTTCTCGCCGATTAAGCCGCTGCATTTTTGACATTACAGAAGATGCTGTCAAAGGTCAGGCTGGGCCCAGAGTCAGGAACTTGTGTTAGTTGGTAAACTGACTGCAGTATTTTTATAACATGCTTTCATTCAGGTTCTCCAGTTGATAGCTGTATTCTTTGATTATAACTAATGTCCCTTAATACAAGGTTGTTTAGGGTATTTAAATGTTTATATTTTGAGTAAATGTCCTATTAAATCAACGTAGGCTTGAGAATAGGGAAAATCAGTAAACAAATTAGTTTAACGATACTGGCTACAAATACAATTACATTATTATTTTGATATTTTCTTGCATTATCTGCTTTATTACATTACAGGCCTATTGCATTTTGTTTTATTACATTATTGGCTTTCGCTATGGAAGTGATTAAGAAGGTTTGTGTTAATAACCGAGGTTAGTCTCTATATTGTCTGACCACTGCAGAGATTGAGTCGACCTCAAGAAAGTTACAGCGTAGCTTCCAAACCACAAGCACGCCCTCCATGTGTAGAGCAGCATGATTGCAGAAGGTTTTGGGTGTCAGTTTGGGTGACAGGGAGGGCCTTTGTGCAGCGCCAAGGGCCCCTTGCCTGGAAATTGTAGGTTAAATAGCGCCTGGGGGGCTCAAGAGCGCCCTTGATGGCCTGCTGGGGAGTTCAGCGTGGGCGGAGAGGGTTCAGAATGCAGTGATGAGGGTTCATAAGGCTGGTAAGCAGGCACAGGAAGGTCAGGAACCTGAGAGGAGCTACTGTAATTCCAACCAGCCTCTTTTTTGGACCCGCTGGAGAGGAATTAGTTGTTTTCTGCTTCTGTCGCCTCCCACTTTATTTCCTTTTTCTTTGATATCTGCTACTATCTATTTATAGTCAACAAGAACTGCCTGTTTTGGTGTACTTTTGGCTAAAGAGCGGCAGTCCATGAATACAAAATGGATTTTTACC
This sequence comes from Lates japonicus, assembly GCA_033238685.1. Classification (NCBI taxonomy): domain Eukaryota; kingdom Metazoa; phylum Chordata; class Actinopteri; family Centropomidae; genus Lates; species Lates japonicus. Next base: position 824,253 of record BRZM01000121.1, on the reverse strand, counting down.
TCATTATTTTCTGATTCTGACCGATTCATTCACTCAATTTCTTATACATTTATTTCTTCTGTCATTCATTCCCATGTTTCTCCTCTTCTGTTCCCTCATCACCCTCTACTCTTGATGGGAAACTGAGGGCCGGCGTGTCACACCCACAAATATATGGTCTTTCTTCTAAAGAGGGCCCCTGTTCCTGCTGAGACTCTAACACGCCTGGCAAAATCCTCCCATAACCGCTTGTCCTTCTCTCAAACACTGCTCTCCTCCCTCCGCTTTCTCTTCACCTCCAACTTTCCTGCCCTTCTCCCTCCAATCTTCATATTTCTTTTCATCCTCGCTTCTGTTCCTCAGTCCTTTGCCGCCCTTTTCACCTCTCCCACCGTGGAGGTGAAGAGTGCAGAGGGGGAAAAATGCCACTGACGTTCTTTTGTCTTGCAACTCTCTCTTTCTCATTTCCTCCACATAGTTTTCCTCCCATCACAGGCTCTGCTTGCACTCTTCGCTCTTTCCCCATTTAAAAGCCCAGGGGTGAAGAGTGCAGACCAGAGTGTTTTTGCTATGGGAGTCATGGTCATTACTGAGCTATATGGACGATCACCGGAGGGAAGGAGGGATGGAGGAGGAAGAGAAGAAGAGAGAGCTTGGAGGAGGACTTTTTATACTGTAAATCCATTCAGCTGTGAAGATAACTTTTTAGTGCTTGTGCTTAGTGCTTTAGTGTTTCAAAAGTCGATTTGGTCAAGATACAAAAAAGATTAGATAGACATTGTGTCTTGTATTTATTTGAGGTATTATTGATATCCAAAAAGTCAGAGGACTAACTAATTAGCATAATATGATAGCTGTGGGCTAGCGTGGCTACTTAGGATGCCTTAATTTATCACTTTTTAACTCCCCATCAATGATATTGAATTGGAATTGTGTCTAAGTTGTGTTTATGACGAGTGCTGTAGTTTTGTTTGTCTACTTGTTCTTTTGTTTTGTTTCCAAGAGGATTGCTGTTGACCATAATTTCTTCTTGGAATAAAGTTTCTAAATGAGGAAAAACACACTTTCTTTAGTAGCCCATTTTCCGCCATAGGCATTTAAAAAAATGATGATTAGTTTTCCTGTCATCGATTTGGGAAATTTCTTCAAATGCCTATCTCTACTCATGACCCCCTCATATTCACTCAAGTACTGACCTAGACTGTAAATATACTCATCCTTTTCCAGTCACAAATCAAAAATACTGATCCTGAAATAATCTTGTTTCCAGACTGCCCTCTACTTTAAGTGTTTGAAATATTAAATCCACTCGCACACAATGAAGTTTGATTCACAAATCCCAAATCCTTGGTTAAAAGTTTTATTAGTATTTGTGACAGTTCATATTAGTTTTATTTAATGCTTCTATCTGAGGACAATCAAAAACTTCCTGCCTATCTTTATCATTTGGTTTTCATTTCATTTCCCTTTTTTTTACTGCCTCTCTCTCTCTCTCTCTCTATTTCGACTCTTCTTCACTGATGGCTTAACCAGGCCTCGACAAACGTCTCCACACACACAGAGAAAGAGAAAGAGAAAGAGGACTCTGAGGGGTGATCATGGTTCAGAGGCCAAACAAATGTTCTGTGAGATTTACTGGCTCAGCGAGGTTGGTGGCGCTCCCACACACACACAGACACATACATACGGTAATCCTGACGACAAATTTGGACAAACAAATTATGTCATATCGTTCACCCGCACACACCTCATAGCCTCATCTTGTGACCTCACCACTACATGACCTGCCTTAACCTTTACCCCGTCTTTAACTCTCAGCATTCACCACCGCATGGCTGACCTTTACCCTCACCCTGACCTGAACCTGACCTTAACTCCACCCATGACCACTCACTTTGAAAGTATTCTTTGAAAAAACAAGCCCTGAAAATGACCGCTTGTCCTGTTTTTTTTCTACTCTTGTGGGGACATTAGGCTTTAAAGACAGTGAAGTACAAAACCTCCTTCCAAGTTTTTAACTTGGCGCAACTATAACTACTTTCTTCCTTTGTTCATTCAAATATAACAGGGAAGAAAAAATATAATAGGTTTTGTGTTTTGTAATGTACCATCAGCTCCAGGCCCAATAGTCCATGAAGCATGGATAGGACCACTGCAGACTACAAGATTCTTGCCATAATTTGCTTTTCCCAGTCAAATTTCTTAGATCTGGGACAAAAACCCCTCGAGTCGAAATCCACGTTCGTGCCTGTCACGACAGGCTCCTTTAGTTTAGCTTGTTGTGATTCACGTCATAAGTTGTCCCAGACGCTTTGCCAGTTTTAAAACATGTTTGATTTCATTAAAGGAGCTACTTTTGCTATCTTTAGGTTTTGTTATCGCTATATAGCCAACGTTAGCAGCAACAGCTGTCTAGAATAAATGTTGTGACTCTCTAAGAGTTGTCCCCAGCAGTGGAAGGCAACGCCAAAGTTTTGCTACTATTGTTAGCATGCTAACCAGCTAGCTATGGCCTGTCTAGTCACTTTCCGATTGTTACTGACTGTAGCATCCAGACTGCCCTGAAGAAGTGGCACTGAGGGAATATTCTAACCACTTGTATTGTAAACACAAAGATGGCTGAAATTCTTGGCAAGTGACCATCACCGCCACCTGCTAGCCTAGCCCTGTTAAAGCTAGAAACAAGATGCACTTGTAGTCTGCTGACGTTAGTGTGCTCACCAGCTAGCCACGGCCTGTCTCATTACTTTCTGATAGTGACTCACTGTAGCGTCCAGACTGAAAAAGTAGCGCTGCTCAGAGGCTGGATTATAACCTCTTTTAAACCCAATGATGGCTGAAGCTCTTAACAAGTGACCATCACTGCCACCTGTTAGCCAAGCTAAAAACAAAATGGACTTTTAGTTGGAGCATACAGGCCAAACCACAGCAAAGATCATGGCCACAAAGATGGAGACTGTGTTCCATGGACTGTGTGGACACTGAACTGGCTGGACATAAGCAACTTCATCTGTTTTCGTCGACTGATTGCAATCATCTGATCCCATTGTAGCTCCCTCCAACAAGCGTCATCCTGTAATGATCTTTCAATCACAGTACACCTCGCCTGTGATCAGCTGTGTGGGTTTGTGCACCCTCACGTCTACGTGACAACAGTCAGGGACAAAAAATGTCTTGTGGTTTGAGCAGCTAATCCTTCCCCATCATATGAAACCACGGTGGACAACGTTAGCTTGAGACTCGTAGCGGCTTGTGGAGGATTGTGTGTTTGGATATCATTTGGCAAAAAGGTTCCAAAAGTGCAAATCATATCCCTGGAACATTTTGATCTGATTCCCCCTGAAATAAAAAACCCCACTCACCTAAAATATGTGACATTACAGAAGCTAAAGGATGCTCGTGAGCTACAGCATCACTGTGTCTTTGAGTTGATACGAGAAACATTAACCACAGACACACAAACTGCTGGTTCATGTCACTCCCTAAGCAACCAGCAGCGAGTCTGTTTGAGGGGAGTCCAGTCAGTAAATGGTATTTAAATCAACTTTCCCCTGCATAAATAAAAGCACACACTGTGATGGCCCATACAGTAACATAAAAGCTACCCTCTGAAGAGTCAACAAAACTCCAAATGGAGCCCCAGAGGCAAACACTTTGAGGATCACGTTACCCCCCACACCGCTCACTGGGCCTGGTAACGCTATTACGTTTTTGCATTTCATAGCTAGAGTGAACGAAACAGCAGAAACCGATGCAAAAGGAGGTGAAAGGTCAGAGGTGAAGCGCCTTTATAATGACCTCTGAATGAAGTGGAGATGTGTGTGTTTCATGACACACAAATATAAGGATTTACAGATAGAGATGATGATTTATGAATAATTTATGGTTGAAAAATACAACTTTTTAAAACTAGCTTACGTTGACTATCAAGTTGGATTGCACTTTGTGTTAATCTAGTTTAATTTGTGTGTCAAAACACTGATTTATCACTAGTTTTGAGGCTAATTTCTCTCCATAGAGACTGTCAAACATGCAAAGAGTGTGTTTTGTGTATATAAAAAATGTGGTGGTGGTGGTAAGGGAACATTTGTGTATACGTGTGGATGTGCTGTGACCCTGGTACCTCAGCTGGTATTGTTTAGTATGGGGAGGGTGTAGTTGTACTCTGTGACTGATCTTTCAACACCTTTACATACTCAACACACACATGTACATACAAAGTCACAAATGAGCTATCAGCACCTCAGCTACGAGGAATTCCTGTGACATGTACATGCTAAGGTCACGGGGTCACACACAGGTCTGGCTAAATGACTGGGTTCCATCATTAAGAGGGCACGGCAGGGGGAGTTTTTCCTGTCTCATGGCTGAAGCATTTATTGTGTCTTCTGTTTTGCCATCAACTTCCATTATGTGTACTTTTTAAATGTCTATTGCGGAGGAAAATAGAAAAATGGAAGCATGTAATTCATTTCTGAAGGGCTGATATGGGATTCAGCTTCACAATAAACAACTGAATTTTTCTGTGTGCACTCAAATACAATCCCATGTCTCCCATTACCAGTGACCACCAAAACAGTTCCACTGTGTTTGTACTGTCGCCTACAGGTTATTGTACATGTTGTATTTACTGTATTCTGGTTTATGACAAATTAAAAAGTGAAAGCAATTATTACAACATTACACTCATGACTTGTGGTTGTTTATCTTTCTAGAGGAAAGATGAAAAAAATCCCATTGGCTTTTTGTTGAGTGAACCAGAGTGATGCTAACTTTTGAGTTGGGCTATGAAAATATGTAATCCCTGCACCACTCTATTCTCAAATACTCTTAAACTAACATTATATAACACATTGTACCAGAGGACACAGTCTATTTGTCATCTTTCCTGTTTTAGGTGATATATTTTCTATTTGTCTGGATTAAAGACTGTATGAAGTGGACATTTGGGGAGATGAGCAGAAAAAGTGAAATAAGTCATACTGGTTCAAACCTCATGTTGTTAATTCTGTAACCATCTGCTGAAGGTAAGCAGTTCACACTCTCTCTCCTTGTACTAAAGTAACCTCTCTCTCTCTGTCACACACATATGACCCCATAGCTTCAGGGGGGCGAGGCAAATAGAGAGGGAACTCTTTTCCATAGATGTCAGAGAGCAAACACAGTACCCACAATCACATATATACACACACACGTAGGAAACACACACTCTGAACACAGGGGGAAGTAGGGGGGTGGCATGTTTGTGGTTAGCGCTGAGGAATTACCATGGGCTTATTCCATCATTTGCCAAAGCTCGGGGGGTAAGGAGGAATAACTCCACCAAAACACCAAAAAACCACAATAAAGCATTTCTGCTGAGAGAGTGAGGGAGAGAAAGAATGGAATGGAAAAGAAGGGGAGGAGAGGAGGGGAAGAGAGGGGCCGAAAAACGGCAAAAAACACAACCAGCCTCTGACCCTCGACGATGGATGGGTACAGGGGTGGCAAGGAAGGAAGGAAGGAAGGAGGTAACTTAGAAGGTGACTACACGACCTCCAGTGGCTGTTCAAGGCAATCATAAATCAGTTTTCACAGTAGCTTAGAGTTTGGTGGAAACAACAAATTGCAGTTGCGGCTGTTGCTATGGGAAATGTAGGATCCAGTTTGGCCCATGGGCTAAGCTAACGGTCAAGAAGGGCAACACACACTAGCAATGTCTTCAGTTGCTAACATTAATTGCTGGTCTCTTAGTACTCTGGGGTGTTCATGTTGCTCATGACATTTAAAAACATTTTTATTTTAGTTAGTGTGTATTGTTTTTACCATTGTTTTTAAGGAAGACACCTGTGACATGCCACCGTGGGTGTTACTCAGTTCTGTTAGCGGTATTAGCATTGCTGTGTTAGCTGTCTGTTAGCGGTATTAGTCACCTGTTAGCAATGTTAGCTATCTGTTAGTGGTGCTATCCGGTTCTTGGTGATGTTCGCCTACTGTTAGCAATGTTAGCTGCCTGTACACGATGTTAGTTAGTTATTAGTGGTGTTGCCTAGCTGTTAGCAATGTTAGCTGGCTGTATGCGATGTTAGTCAGCCTTTTGTGATGTTAACTGGCTGTTGGGTGATATTAGCCAGCCATTGGTGATATCAGTTGTCTGTTAGTAGTGCTAGTCAGCTATTAGTGGTATTAGTTAGCGGTTAGTGGTACTAGCTGGCTGTTGTCAGATGGCTGTTAGCAATGTTAGCCAGCTATTAGTGGTATTAGTTAGCTGTTAGTGGTACTAGCTGGCTGTTGCTGATGTTAGCTGGCTGTTAGCGGTGACAGCTAGCTGGCACTCAAAGATAGATACTGATACCCAGCCTTGAAAATGTAACCCCCTCCTCAAAATCTCCAAAACCAGCACAGGGGCTTAATTCTGACCTGGTAAGAATAGAGGATTGAAAGCAACATAAAATGCAGTATGCTTTTCCTGCCTGTGCTGCTTCTTGGTTGAAATGTGGGCTGTGTAGTTTCTCTGTTTGGCCTTGTGTATTTATGTATTTGCTATAAATTCCAGTCGCATCAATAGATAATTAAGCCCACAACAATAACTTCCAGCCCCAGCAAGAAAACATCTCTGTTGCTGTCTGTAATTACTTTTATTTAAAATTTTAACTGCAGCTAACTGGAGCCATTTGCACTCAGTCAAAGACAGATCTGCTATCTGTCTCTCCTTTGTTTGAGCACTGTATTTGAAACTACAGGACTGCAGTATAAATAAAACACATTTGTACTCCTCACTACCACCTCTGCTGATATCAACACATTTCATTAAGATTCGTCAGCCTTATACAAGCATGGAAACTGATTTATATGGACGACCAGAGGCAAAACTGGATGGAGTGGAAGGATAAAAGAGGGAGAGAAAGGCATTCATCGAGGCTTCATTGTGCTGAGAAACCAGAAATAACAGTTTGACATGTGTGCCAAACAGCGGGCGAAAGTTCAAGTCACTGAAAAAAATTTCTGTAAAAGTTCAACTGCTCGGACAAGGAAGGCAATTACTCTGCCTCTGCCATGTCACCGCTGTCTGCTGGGTAATAAAGCCGAGAGATCACGAGTTTAAAAAAAGAAAGAAAAAGAGAACAAATTACTTTTCTGTCAGACAATTGATGAAAAATGTTAAAACAAAGGTAGAGAGATGGATGACAATCATGGATGAAAGACTGAGGAATATAAGAAAGGAGAAATACAAGAAAAAAATATTAGGTATCCAATTTCTGCAAGATCCTGAGACAGAAAATCATACTGTGCAAATTTCATCCAGCATAATAATTTGTCCCGCTCTCCAATGAGGTGAGGAGAGAGAAATGAAAGAGGGATGAGAGAACAGAAAAGGATGAGTGACTAGACTGGGATGAAAATGAAGCATCTGTTCGACGCACCTGACCCTAATACCTGCAAATGGCCCTTTGAATATCTGTCACAGCCTCTATTCCTCCCAAGAATCTGACACGTCTTTCAGCATCTTCGTATTTAGACACCTGGGGAAGACAATAACAGGCGGACCACCTGCAGGAAGATATTTAAGGATGGACCGGTGAGGGCAAACAGAAAGCTGAAAGACGTCGGACGGTGAACTATCTCTGGGACAAAGAAGTGAAAACTACTGATACAATCAAATTTAAAGGTCTGTCTGGTATGGATGGATGGCAGTGCCAGTGGTCAGTGGGTTTATCCTCTTGGGACCTCGATATCTGTACAAAATTTCACAACAATCAATCTAATAGTTACTGGAAAAAAATCACTAAAAACCAAATATGTCAACCGAATGGTGACACTAGAGGAAAAGTCAGGGGAATCACCAAGTCGAGAGGATTCATCCTCTGGGGACCATGAATTTCTTTAATGGCTAAGGTTCCAGTGGTTTAAGAGACATTTTAATCTGGACCAATTAACCAAAGCAATATCCCCAGTATGGCTGAAAACACATGCCGCCAAAACGCTATAACTTAAGAGCAGTTAAAACTGTAAATAAGCACCAACTGTTGTTAGTATCAATGTGAATATTATCTGAAATTCTTCTTGTTTTAATTATTTTCTCTGTTTAACATGTAATTCATGCAAAATAAGGTGACAAATGTAGAGGAAGAGAGGGAGAAAGCAATTAAACAATTAAACAAAACTAAAATAACTTTCTATTTAATAATTGCTTGCACACAGCTGCATTATACAGGAGATTACTGGTGTTTCCGGTAATTAATCTTTTAATTTAAATTAAAAACTAAATGAAGACTGCCTTGTTGTCTTGAGTTTGAGTTTATTCTCCCCATTTAATGCAAGCATGAACATTCAGACTCTTTGGTCTTGTCATCCCCATTTATCTTTTTAATTCCAGAGTATTACCCAAGAAATATTTGTTTTCTGCTGAGAGGTTCCATTTATGTCACAATTAAATAACTCTTGGATCCAAATCTTTAATGTAATGTTATTCATCTAGGCTGGTGGATTGAAAACAAGGCCACATATAAGCACAGTACATTAAACATTGTCCCTGTTTGCTGACTTGTCACAACTTAACACCAGTTTATTAAATGGAGGTAATAAATATTGGTCGTTCCATTAATTTTCCCTAAAACCCTCATTTAAAAATCATGACTGCACATCATGATTTCCATTATTAAATATGACGCCGTCTCTTCTCATGCCCCTCAGTAATGGTGGCCCGAGGTAATCCTGGGTAATTCTCCATATATCAACCCCGCAGGCTTATGAGTTCACTGCCAGTAATTGCACATGTGGCATCAGGTCTCATCTTCAGGGTGAAAAATTGAGACAACGAAAAGAAAATGGGGGAGATTTACTGTAAAGCTGAGGTCAGTCGGGTTTTATAACTTTCAGAAAAACACACACACACACACAACCGCTATCAAGCCAGACAGATATGACATCATCGACTGGTCTGTGATTCAGTCGTCACCGGCGGCAACCACGAGCAGAGCACATGACCGCAAACTCGTATATCAAGACCCCTGCAGTGTGTGTGTGTGTGTGTGTGTGTGTGTGTGTGTTTTTTTCTGATGATGAACTGATGATCTGTCTGTTGGGAAAGGCTGACATCTCTATTTACTTTCTCTCTCAAACTCAGCTCTTTTCTGATTTGATTTTGATTTCTTTTCAATCTACGAATCTGTGATTAATCAATAATAGTCCATAACTTATTAGGTTTAAGTTTGCCTTGGAAAAAACAAGTGCTTAATACTAATATTTTTAGATAATGACAGTATTTAAAGGAGCAGTGACAAAACAGCATCAACTAGTCTGTAAAGTGAAGAGGTACGGATGGATGTTCATTTACATAGCTATATTTAGATCCTTTCTTTGTCTTCTGTATAAAAGTTGAGACGTCAACATAAAAATGCACAAGCCGCTCAGTTTGCCCGTTCTAGGCTACTGTAGAAACATGGCAGCCTCCGTGGAAGAGGACCCGCTCCATACGCAGATATTAATGACTCATGAAAACACAACAATTATTACTAATTACATTACATTTCTGTCAATAGATCCCCATAAATGCTACAAACTGGTCGTTTAAATGTGCTACTTACATTTTAGCATAAATAACAAAACCCATACTCATTTAATTCACGAATATAATCACCCTAAATGACCACGTTATAATTGAAAAATGAGCTGACTATGAGTTTCTAACAGCAAACAGCAAGTTTTTACCAATTAACTTGGATTTAACCCACTGTCTTCTCTTCTTGCATCAAAAGAAGTTTTTTTTTCCCTATGTACTGTCAGTGTTATTGATTGTATTTGCCAACAGCAGATGCTGCACATTGCTATTCACATGATGTCATAACGTCCCGATGCCCCACAGTGACCTCTGACGAGCTGTAAATTAGCTCCTCTGCTCTTTCTGCCTCAAGAACACCACGATCAATCGATCTCATAAATATCAAATGCTGAATAATAAAAGCAGACTCTCAGACTCGGCAGCCGACCCCCGACCCTCCACTTAGTCCTCGTATTGACCTGGTTGATAAATTCTAGTCTCTTTGGGGACATGACTGCCCCACGGCGCCTGAGGTGACAGATGCTCTCTGTGATTTTTGGTGAATGGCGTCATCAGATATAAACCGAGAGGGATCTTAAAGCACATTTTTAAGAGACAGGCTTTTATAACACTTGTTTATGGGACATAATTTCTAATGAACCCATAAAAATATTCAATTCTCTGGATTAATTCACATATTGGCATTGTAGTAAATGTCACATTTATGGATCGTTAGACTTAATGACTATGATGTTATGTCCTGCTCTTAAGACTTTAGTGGTTCCTCAAGTAGCAGAGAAAATGAAGCATCAACATAAAAAAGATTATATCAGTGTGTGATCCTCACATTAAAATAATCTGCGACAACAGGGTTCAGACAGATGAGGACTCTGGTGTTGAGGTTTCTTTTCATTTTCTGATCAAAATCAAGTTTGACTCATGAAACGTCTTTGAGTTGTGTAATGTTAATTTTTGGAAAGAATTATTTTTGCATCATGATTATATTCAGAAATCAGTTTTAATATGAGTGCTGGAAGAAAAAGCAATAAACTGTATTGAAGAATTTAAGTTTAATGCAACTGGCACTGGGGCAATTTAATTCATATACTGATTGTAGCTCAAACTACAACAGAAAATCATGTTTTTATGAGTTTTCTGGATGTTTTGATGCCAAGATTTAATCTGAAAAGCAACTGCAGCTTCTACTACCACACAAAACTACAACATTTCCCTCTGAAATGTGGCGGTGTCATAAAACCTCAAAAACAAGCAAACAGACAAACAGCCCTGACACTTTATCACCAGCTAATATGTTAGCAAACAACTCTATACTTTGTGTAAATTCACATATAAAAGTGAGAACTCAAATAACAGCAGATTGACCAGCACAAACAAATAAAATCCCACTAAAAGATAACAACAACGAGGGGAGTTGAACTTTCCTGTAGCCTACTGTAACAAGCTCACAAGGTAAATTAGGTGTGATGCACTTTTCCACAACAAGAAGTTCCAATATTTAATCGTCTTTTAGCACTGTTTTTATCTCCATTAACTCCTGAGAGGAAGATTTAAAGCTTAACTGCTAAAAACAGCTGATTGATTGCTGTTGGAAACGAGATTAATTAGAACGATGAGATTGAGCAAAAGAAGGCTAAACAGCTCTGTACAGCTGCAGAGTAGTGACTCCTTTCATATATAATATATTCATTAGTGAAGCACTAAGGGAGCAAGTCACTAAATCGTTTCCAGCTCCAGAGGTGTTGCTCCAAATTTTAACTCTGACCTTTGACCTCTGCTGGATCAGTAAAGTATCACCTTATTATCAAAAGTTGGACGATCCCTCTGCCCGGGCCGACGCTCCAGTCTCTTCAGCTTTTATCAGGTTTCACACCCTGACAGCTGTTGAGTTTGAAACCAGCAGGACATCCAGTCTCAGTGATGGTGTGTAACCGTGTGTGTGTGTCTGTGTGCGTCTGTGTGTGTGCACCAACAACAGCACCACAATGTGTTTTACAGCCTGGGAAGGTACAGTCCTCGGGGCTCGTGTTGTTAGTGAACCACATTCTTCTCTCTCATAATCACGCACAGACCCACAGTTCAACACCAGGGCAAGGCTCAGAAACACAGAAACACACTTCTTTCATCACAGAAAAAATCTTTTATTGATATCTTTTTCTCATTATTTTAAAATCTTTTTCTCATTAGCATCTTATAGTATTCGATAGGACATTGTGCTGGAGCATTTGTACACACGACAGCAGTATAGTTTTCAAAGCGTGTCATGCTTTGAAAACTATATTGTTTTCTTATGTGCCAATGTTTTAATAAAATAATCTTGTTCCTTACATGAAAGAGGTTCACCTTTTATTCCTATGATCCTCTTAAGCTATGTTTATAGATTCATTTTTTTATCTAATCAAGATGGGGGCAGTATTTATGATAAAGCTGCAGTCATAAAATGTGCAGAGCAGTTTGTTGTTTTTCACGACTGGTACGACTCAGGGATTGTTTGCCTTTTTTATATCGTAACCGGACCATGAATCGCAGTGATGTAACTTTTAATCACAATGTAAAAGAACTTATAAAACTTGAAAGAAAACTATATTTTCCCATAATCCTCAGTGTTAGAAGAACCAAATCTATTTTAGTTTGTAGTATTGTGATGCTACAACTTACTTTTTACAGTTTTAAGGGAGCGTTAATACGTATTTTGGCCACTGGAGGGCAGCAGAACAAGCTGTAAAGAAAGATATTGATAGCTATATACTTTAATAACATTATTTAGTTTTGTTCAAGGGCAGGCCTTGAGGACTCAGACTGGGGTTTGGCCTCAGGTAATGGGGACTCGACTCAGACTCAAGGTTTCTCTGTGGGTTCATCTCTATGAGCAACAAGTATGAGTAACACGCATCACAATACATGTAGATAGTTGACCCAGTCTTTCCTACATCCTTGTTTGTGGGATGGTGTCATTTCTTAATGGATGGTCCAATGTACCACATGCTAAAGGAGATAAGATAAAGGAATCACTGAAACACCTCTCTTTAGCATTTAGAGCATGCAATGAGCTCTTATCATGGCTGCTACTTAGATACTTCTCAGTCATGTTACTCAGTTAGGAACCTCCCAAACTCTTTGCCTAATGGCGCGTTCCACCTTTGGGACTGCTCCAACTTTCTGAGTGTGAAATCTGACTTCAGGGGGCATTCCAGTTGAAACTTCTCACTAGGAAATTTCGACTTCCGAGTACAAGTGGAATGTTTGGAAGAGTCTACAAACATGCGCCTCTACTGTGTTCACCATCTTGGCTCATCAACCAGTTGAGACATTTCTCTCAAAACCATAAATGTCAATGCCATGGTGGCACTAAAGGTAAAGGTCATGTGACCGATTGACCACATACTCTCCAATTCATCCTCATTCTCTGATATTTTATAACTGCTTGTTGTGCTCAACATACATTCACATGGAACTTCTCTATCTCAACACATTGAAAAACTGCTCATTGGATCAACTGCACATGTTCTTTAAACAAAAGCAGAAAGCAAAGGAAGAAAAGAGTTGTCTGGACTTCTCACCTCTCCCTCCCACCATCTCCCTCGCCTGTCGTGCTCTCCGAGGCCGTGAACCTGACAGGTGTGAAATTATACCTCAATCCCCTCATTCTGTTTTTCTCCTCTTCCCTCCATCATGCTCCCCTGACCTCCACAAACACATCTGGCAGATGGTTAGCGAAAGAGCAACATAGTGGATACCTGAGGGACAGGAAACTAGGCTGATATTTGTAGAGCTTATATTCACAGTGCTTAAATATAACAGCTTGTGCTGAGTTCTTCTTTTTTCCTTCTTGTCACGGTGGAGGAGCTCCAAAAATGGCATTACAGTAGACGATCATTAAGCGACGATCCCCCCACCCAGCTTTTCCAAGTGGTATTAGTGTCAGTGTTGTTGTGAAGAAGAATATATTAACTTTCACCACTGCTCATTTTAGAAAGGTCACCGCCAGGAAATGTGTTATTTGTCTAAATTATCAAACAGACAATGAATCATTTGCTTGTTTCTGGCTGCTAGCTGTAGCATTAGCAACATGGCTACCTGCAATCACAATCGCTGCGGTCCAAAACAAGAAACAACTGTAAGAATCCCAATTTGCTGTTCTTGAGGAAATATTACCAACAGTCTGCTTTCAACCCTCTCAAGTCCCGGATTTCTGTCCATAATTGGACTCGTCAAAAGACTACCATGATGTGACTTTCTGTTCCAGTCCGACCATAGCTCACTCCATTAAGTAAATGCTACTACGTCATTATGTTACAACCATTATACTGCAGAATCAATATTTACTTAATAATAACAAGTTAAAACAAAATTGTTGTCCATTGCCACTTTAATGGAAGCTGTTGATGTCATTTTTTCTGAATGTTTTGCCTCCTACTCATTATAAAGTTAATGAGGTTAGCTTGGCCAGCGATAATCAAAGTCAGTGTTTGACAGTGACCACATTAAGTTTTAACTTGCTTTATGACGCAGCACTTTTAAATATTAATGACTTGTACTGGATAAGGGAAGAAACTCTCAGTAAGTGAACTAGCTGTTCCATCTTTGTGGTGAAAAACAAGCTGAGGCCATGTTTAGTTCAGAGAGCAACAAGAGGTTCTATGAACTCTTTGAACGGTTGCAAAGCTAAATTGGGGCGTGTCTATATAGAGGTTTTTTTTCAGAGCGCCAGCAACTTTTTTCAGTTGTTCCCAATGAGGAAAGGGCCTATGCAGTTACCTTGTTTCAGAGTGCTCGGCCTTTTCTGGGCAGCTGCTCCAAGCGCTTCTAATTACAATTTTCAGAACTTTTCAGAAAGGTGCTGGTGCCATCGCTGTAGTTCCTTTTCAGGCAACCAATCAGATAGGGCAGGGTGCATTGGGCTGTCTTTCTCGCACTGTATATGTCAAACAAAAACCGTCATAACAGAAAAAAAAGCTCTTTTGTGTAAGCAGATCACCAGACGCTGAATGTTGTGGGTGGTGTTTTGCTTTTATCACAGTACACATTATAAGTTTGTTGTTAGCTGTGAAGTCGACCCTCTGTTAACATAGCATTAGCCACGTAGCTGCTAGTAATCAAAGTGGTCTGGATGTTTTGAGTCTTCAACTTGGTTGGAACCAAAACAGCAGTTGTGAAAGGGGGTCTCAGCCCGGATCAAACCGAACCATGCTTTGGCTTATTTAAAGGGGATTTTTGTATGGTTCGGACTTTTTGACCAATTACAGGACGTTGAGGCATGCTCGTCCACCATTAAACAATAGAAGAAGAAAAATAACCAAAAGACAAGTATGAAGAGAGAGAGGTAGGATGAAATATTTAATGGTAATTTGGGTCCTGTGATGAAATCAAAAGTCAACATGAAGAAGTGCGGAAAAAAGCTGAAACTTTTAAGGTATTTTCGGAGAGGATGAGTTGAATTGACAACGCACCAATGTCAGAAGCTCATCTATCTATGAACCTATCAGTGTCAAACATGGGGCAACTCAACAACGTTTGCAACGTCAAACCAAAACTAACTGGATCAAATGTATACAATGAAACACAAACACATACACCCTAAAGATGGTTCACACCTTAGGTGAAGGATTTCTTGTGTGAAAGAACAGCAAAGAACTCTCTTTTCCCCTCTGCTGAGCTTTGATCCAGTTCTGTCAGGACAAACTTTTCTACTCCCTTTGAGATTGACAGTTAATGACCACTAAGTGGAGGGCGCCAGTCTGCTAGCATTACTGGATCAAGGGCATAAATGCATGAGCTTACAAAGTGCGTGTGTGTATCCAAACCTACGTTAACGCTCAC
This sequence comes from Lates japonicus, assembly GCA_033238685.1. Classification (NCBI taxonomy): domain Eukaryota; kingdom Metazoa; phylum Chordata; class Actinopteri; family Centropomidae; genus Lates; species Lates japonicus. Next base: position 808,916 of record BRZM01000121.1, on the reverse strand, counting down.
TCAAGACTGCCAGCATGTTTCAGCAAGTACCAATCATGAGTGTGTTTGTGTGTGTGCATTAGGAAATATTTATGCATGCATGCGTCAGTGTGTGCGATTATGTGTATATGTGATCTGTGTGTGTCACTGTGTGCGTCACTGCATAAAACATGAATGTGTGTGTTCCCGTTATTGTCTTCGGGGTTATTGTAGAAAGTTTGTGTGCGTCCAATCGCCCGTGAGCCTCTGTTCGATAATCGTTCAACGTCTCTTGCGTCTTTCCTGAAACAAACGCCGCCACAGAGCTCGACCTCGGCTCTTCACCCACTTTCCTTCTTCTCTCCTTTCCATTTCTAAAGCAGTTTTCTTCCTTCTTTCACTTTTCCACGTAGTGCGTTTTAATTTATTCGTGGTCTCGATTCCATGTGTCTCACAGCTGCGCCACAACTTCACCAAACCCTTCTGGCCTGGCGTGGATTTCAACTTGCTGCTGCCACCATTGTCCTCTCTTTGTCAAAGCTTGATCCTGCATTCAAATCAAGTTCTGGTCGTTTTCCAAAAACGAGGATGAAGAAGACTTAAAATGCAACTCACGTGCGCTAAGGAATGAGAGAAATGCATCACCCATCATCTGTGAGAGGAGACATGACAGGGAACAGGCAGCTGAGCAGGTCGTCGGCCCTCAACTTCAACAGGTGCAGCTGCAGCTCTGAATTTGTGATGTAGTTTTTTCCACTGCTGGTCACGTTGCTGCATTCAGATTTTATTCATTGTTGCTTTGATGCTCTTCTTCTGACTGTTTTTTCCTCTATTTGCAGTTTTGTAACGTTTGTTTAATGTCAGGTTTTTTTCCATTCTCAGAAAATTAATCAACAACTGTTTTATTAATGATGTAAGTCATTTAATAATGAAAATTTATGAACATTTTCTGGTTCCAGATCCTAAAACATGAAGATTTTCTCAGAAATAAGCAAACTGAAGATGTCATCTTGAGACTATAGGAAATTGTGATGGGCAATTTTCACTATTTTTATACATAAACAATTTATCAATTAATTGGAAAACAAATAGCTAGATAATGGTAATAACCTTTGGTTGTAGCCCTAATAATGGTTCTGCACCAAATTAACAAACCATTGACTTCCTGTTATCAGTTGTTCTTTCGTTTGTTTTTGTTTATGTAAGAAGACAGAAGTAAATTGAATTTGTTAAAAACTCTCATCACTATTAAGCTCGTAAAATGCTCATCGAAAAAGACTCGAGACTCTTTTATGTTCCTCTGTTTCATCTACTCATCTTTCCTCATACCTCCTTTCCTTCCTACCTCCACTCTTATTCCCTCCCTCTTTACCTATACTCTCTTTTCTTCTCCTCTCTATCATCACTCTTCATTCTCATCATTCTATAACGTCACTCTGTCTCTACTTCTGTCTCATAATTTCTTTCCTCTCTTTTTCTTTCTTCCTCTTCTTCTTCTTCTTCCTTTCTCTTCTTCTTTTTGCCCTTATTTGTTATCCTCTCTCTCTCTTTGCTGTTTTTCTCTTTTCGTTCTCATTTTTTCCTTCTCTACCCACTTTTCTTCTCTTCCTCTTGCCCTATTCCTCCTCTACACCTACTTTTCATCCTCCTTATTTCTTTCCTCCCTTTCTTTTTCACCTCCTTTCTCTCTCTCTCTCCATCCTTACAGTACAATACCCTGTCTGTGTGACTCAGGTACAGTACCATGTTTTCCATATGGCTCCCATTCACTCACAGTAGAGAAAGGCTATATTGTAGAAAACCCGGGCTGTAAAAACATAACAGGGGCGACTCTTAAAATATAATGAAAACCCTGCTCCTACATTTACATCGCCTGGAGGAGCAGTTTCACCTGGCTGTTAGAGGCAGCGTCTCGTACCTGAGAGCTCGTAGGTTTGATCCAGCTAAATGTGATCTGTGATCCTGAGCATCTCTCTGTGACTGGTAATGACTCAAAGTCTGTCACTCAGGCAGATTTCAACTGTACTGAACCAATGATACAGGTACCTATGTTGTTTTTGTTTTCAAAAAATAAGTGTAAAGGTTTTCTTTGTCTTGGAAAAACAAAACATGGATCTGTTTTTTTTTCAGTTGGCTAAAAACAGTGAAGAAAATTGGGTCTACGACTACGACCCAGAGACCAAACATCAGTCTTTGTGGTGGAAGAGCAGCAGCAGAAGGTCCGTCAGACCAGGAGGGCGACCAAGAACAGGTTTGTTGTTTTCTTCGATATTCGCAGGGTTGTGCTCTGGGAATTCGTCTGCCAGGGTCAGACTTTCAATGCTGAGGTCTACTGCATCGTTCTGAGGCATCTGACGGAGGACATTTGGTGCAAACAACTTGAACGGTTTGAGATGGTGACCGGGTGCTCCATCATGACAAACGCTCAAACTTTTTTGGTCGCACCAATGCAATATTTTCTACCCAACGGCTTTACTCGTTGGATTTGGCTCCCCACGACTTCTTCCTCTTCCTCAAAATGAAGTTCAAGCTGAAGGAGATTCAATGCAAGTCACAGTGCTTGACGTACTGTAAGATGGGTTCAGATATGGTCGTAACATAGGTCTGAAGTCTGAAGTCCCTAGGTCAATAGGTGGTTAAATGTCTGAAATAAGGTCTGTGGTTTTAACACAAGCTCAAGACATTTTCAGGTTTTATTCTCCAACATAAAATCGGTCAGTAAATCCCCCACTCCTGATGTTTGAAGCTTTTACGTGTCTTAAAAAAGGTGGTTTCTAACGAGTGTCTAAATGAGACTAAACTTGTTGCTCATGGAGTTTATTTTCTGCAATAATCAAAAACCCAATCAAAAAATCCCATTGTTTTTTTGTGGAGGAAACCAGGTTGATGCTAACTTCAGGGTTGAACTACAAAAATACATCCTCCCTGCATCACTCTATTGTGTTTTGCTTGTTATAGGTGAAGTCTCAGAACTTTTCGATCGCACCTTGTAAACACAGGTGTAGAAGCATGAGGAAATAAGGAAGCAGTCGATGATTAGTGCACACACAAGCCACAAATGGGGATTTGATATGTGTTTTCTCTTCAGTTCTTTATCATTCTTGGTTTCTTCCTGTATTTCTCTTTGGATCTGTGACAAATTAGTTTTACCTGATTTGGTTTTTTTAAATCGGAATAAAGGTCTACAGCACAAACCATAAGAAAAGAAAACCAAATCAAACATAAGACCTGAAACAGCAAACCTGTTGAACAGAAACAACCCTGCTCTTACTTATGGTTTGGATTCAGAGGCCTATTCACAGACACTGATTAAATTAGAAATACTAAATGTACCTTGAATAACTGAATAACTCAATTCACAGTAACGTGACAGCTGTGCGTGTGTGTCCTAATTAATACAAACAACATTTACTTTGTGCAGAGACTCTTGTGTAATCGCTCATCAAACGAACTCGGAAAAATACAAAAACACACACACATACACACACAAGCTTTCACTAGAATAACGCACTGTACTTTTCAGACAAATTATATTAGTAAAAACACATGGCTCAGACACACACACAGTGTAATATTCTCGGCTCATAGGCATCGATATATCAGGGGTGATATAATGACTCCCGAGGGCTCTGACCTTTATAAGTGGGATGGAAAACAAACGCAGCGCTTAGACAGCTGCCCACGAACACACACACACACACACACACACACACACACACACACACACTTTCCAACTTTTTGCTATGATTTATTGAGATAAAAGGGAGGACCGTGGCCTTGGCAGTCTGTGCTACATTTCTACCAAGATGATTTTTTTTTCTGCTCCTGTTATTTGTGTTGGTACTGGAGCAAGACTCACTGTGTGTGTGTGTGTGTGTGTGTGAGAGAGAGAGAGAGAGAGAGAGGGGTCTAGACTGCTGCAGTATGTTTACAGAGTTCGACTATGACTTGATAAGTTTCAGCTACTGAAAACATTTATTTTATTCTTTCCTCCCTTTTTTCATAAAATGGTCTTTAGCAGTCAGTGGAGTGTGTGTCTGTGTGTGTGTGGTAGGTTTAGTGTGGTTTTTTGTCATTAAAAAGGTCAAAATTTTAATGTGATTTTAGGTAGTTATCTATATCGTTCTTATAATTCTTACATGTGATTCATTCCTCCTTCATTTCATGGACAAGAAACATATAAGGCAAGAAAAATACAGGAAAGAAAAGAAGATTTATCATCAGTGAACTAACACAGTGTGTGGCCACAACCCTGAACAGCCTACAGTCTGATTTTAGACTGTTTCACCGAAGCTGATTACAGACAGTAACCAGTTAAGCCTTGGATATACGCCGACACGAACAGCTGCTAACAGCAGATGTGCTTCTATACAATGCTATAATCGCAGTATGCATATACGCGGACATGACATCCATATTTGCCATCAGGAAACAACCGGGCAACCTCCTGACAGCAAAAAGAAGAGCAAATTTGTTTGTTGTATTCAACCGAACAACATGAAAAAGTTAAAAATAAGCAAAGAAAACTGTGGCCGTGACCGCTTAACAACAACTGGGCGAAGGATGAGAGGTGTAAAATGCAAACATAAAAACTGAAAGACTTGAACGTCCAGTTTCTGGCACAGTCTACCATCCAGAAACATCAGCACCCGTCTACATCTGACTACACCTGCACTCTCTTTCATTGGTGTAATATTACTGGAAGAAAAACAAAGGCAGCAGGAATAACTGCTCACTGAGGGTGAGACATGGCAGCCAGAAAGATGCGTCCTGGGCGAGCTCTCAGTGGGAAACTTCATCATCTGAAAACACTGAAAGAAGTGCGCCTAAGACCTTCCCAGAAAAGATGACAACAATTATATATATATATATACGTTTCATTCCTAAAAACATGGTAAAAATATATATTTTTTATGGCTTTAATTTCTGATTTATGACGTGATAAAAAGAGATATCCAAAATCCCGTCTGTAAAAGAAGAATTTTGAACCTGGTTTTATCCAAAGTTCAGATTTCTGTTCTGCAAATTAGCACAGATGTAATTAGATAATGTCTCATTAGCATATTTAAACATACATTTTCATTCATTCAATCAGTGAGTCAACTGTTTTTCCTGTATTTTTCCTTTTTGTGTTTTTAAGATTAAATACTGCAGTTCCATTGAGAAACATGGATTACTGCCAAGCTACAAGGTCTCTGCAGCGATGGGTAAACGCCTAATTTAACCATCTGCTGCCAGTTTAAAGAGTCCCTACATGTAGATTTATGAAGAGCAGAGAGACAAAAGAAAAGGATAAAAGAAGATTTTATTGTGTGGAACTGAATTTAAGGTTTGACTGATTAGTTCTAATACGCTGAGGTGGAGGTTTGAAGTCTAGACACACACACACAGAGACGAAAATACACACCAGAAACCCTTTATTAGTCAGCTAATCTTTAAAAACACACACCACCAGGGGGGTAGCACTCAATCAACTCATGAAATTGTAACGAAGGCCACAACACAACACACACACACACACACACACTCTTCAAATAAGGGTTGGCAGTGCTACAGTGTTGTTATCTTAATGCGTAAATGTGCAGTTTAGTCCAGGAAAGACACACAAACCTGCACACAAATCTATCTATACACGGACGCACAATTCAGTTGTATATAGACTGACAACCTCTCCACACATACACACCTTTTAACACAGGAGACACACACAGACCAGCCTGTAAAAGCCATGTAAAAAAATAATAAAAATGAAGTTCTGCTCCCTGTACCTTTGGCCTTTAATTGGCAGAGGTCGATTGGTCAGTTGACGCCTGCCAACAACTGGTAGTGAGAGGCCTCGCCTGCTCGACCAAACCATGAACTCTTAAACAGCTGGATAGAGTATGTGTGTGTGGTCACCTTTAGTTAAGAGTATAAACGGTAACAACACACACACACACACACACACACACACACACACACACACACTATGGCTGCATGATTACAGTTCACATTTACCATAAACCTTAAATTAATGAGGTACGTGAAACATCCTTTGTGTGTGTGTGTGTGTGTGTGTGTGTATGTGTGTCAGCCACATGTGTTAGAGTCATAACAGTCGCAGTAGGAGGTTTCAAAGCCACAATGGTCCTTGTAATGTAATGTAATGAATGTAAGTAACTTGCTGCATACGTGAAATGTTTGACACACCTTCAGACCAACAACACATGCACACACTGCGGCGGAGTGAGACAAAATTCACACATACCAGACTCCACTGACAAAAACAGGAATTTTACAGAGTAGGAAATGGGAGCTGCTACCTTGATCCTGTTTGTTTGTTTGTGTTATTGTGTCGTACTTTTACTTCAGTAAAGTATCTGAATACTTCTTCCACCACTGAAAGACACACAATAACACAAACAAACTAACAGATAGAGGCAGTGGTATTGCAGTAGCTCCTGTGTTCTGCTTGGTAAAATTCCTCATTTTTTCAATGGAATCTGGTATTGATGTTTCTGGTTAAACAAAGAGGATCTTACTCTTTAATAAAAAGCTCTGTCTCTGTAGGAATCCTCTCCATAATGTTGTCAGACACTTATAATAACAATCTGAGCCTGTCAGTGTCAAAAAACAAGGCTCAGGTTAAAAAATAATGGAGCTATTCTTTAGGTAAAATCAAAAACAGTATTTAATTTCATGAAATGATTCTAGCTTTAATGTGATCCTACTGAGAGATTAAAACTATTAAACTAGTAAAAAGTCCTCCTGACATCAAGTCAAAGCAACACACATGGACATAAAGACAGAAAAAAACATAATTTGGACGCTTAATTAAAAATGAAAGCATGATGGAAACCAAACCTCAACACACTTGCATGTGGAAAATACATGTGAATACACTCCTGTCACACACACACACACACACACACACACACACATGTATACAGAGTAGGTCATCAGATTAGAGTAGACTAGGCCTACGCTGAAGTCAGGGAAATAGTTTTAATGTTAAGTGGAAACTGAGCCAAGCTGTGGAGGGGAATTAGCGCCGATGTATAGCTCTATTGTAGCAGACGCCTTTGAACATATACACACACAAACGTCAGAAACACACACACACACACACACACACAGATAAAAGACGGTGATTAGAGGTTAATGCTTGAGATAGCCTGGGTCCTGAAACAGGCTGAGAAAAACAAGCGTAAACTGGTTTAAAATGGATTTATTTTATGAAATCTAATAATCGCAGCAATAAAAACATATTGGAATAATGTTTTGGCCGTTTCCTCTCTGACGTCTAAACCTCTATCCCCCTCTTTTTCTTGCTTGCGTTTACAGGAGGTGAGTGGAAGGATAAAAAAAAAAAGACGATTGAACCCAACAGGATGTTACATCGTGAAGCTGGCCGTCGTCCCGGTCGTTTGATTGGTCCAAACATTTAGTCCACACTGATTTAACTTTACGCCGCTATAAGCCCCGGCTTTAGGAATTACACATGAGCTGAACATTTAATTAAAAGAAACGCAACAAGAAGGATGGAGGGAAAAAGAGGAAAGAAAGAGCAATAAAATTAGTGAGGAAGAAAGCATAAGTTAAACCACTTTACTGTTAAGAAAAAGGAGAAATAAAGGATTGAAGTAAATGGATTTGGAAGAGGTTTTCAGGCTGGGAATGGTTTCCCCCAAAAACCTTGTTGTTTTTATTTTTTCCCGAAGCTGACGTCCCGCAGACGTCTAAAGTTTCAGGACAAGGTAGGAGATGACAAACACACACATACCTCTCTCTCTCTTTTACAGACCCCCTGAACTCAGCGTTAAAGCAGAATACCGTGAGGGTATTAACTCATACAAATACACGACGAACCCCCTCTCCAGTCACGGTGGTCCGCGGCTGCTGGCACGGAGCGGTATCAATAAAGGTTGTGACATTGAAGAGTCTGGAAAAGGTTTAAGGTAGATGAAGAGGAGGAGGGGAGGCAGAGACCTGGAGTCCGAGTTTTATTATCAGCTGTGGAAGCTGTGATTTTGGTATTTTTTTTATGTAGCACCCTGGTTTAAACTGATGGTTAAAGGAGGGGACTGATACCACTCTCATAACTGCTGCACTTACTGCAGCTCGTACATCTTTACCTGAACCAAAGTTACCAGGATAACAGCCTCTCCAGGCCTCTAAAAAACAGAATAAACAACCAGAAACTACAACTTACATACTGATGATTTTATCATGAACTGCTGCACTAAATAAAAAAACTCTGACACAGTGTATCTACAGATATAATGATTCGACGTCTGTCCATCTATGATTGTTCGACTTATACCGCCTGTAGGAGCTTTTACTGCACTTAACAGTTTGAGCGCAAATAAATTAGGTAAATAACAAATAATAACACTGCACATTCACACCTGCGAGCACCAGTTAACCTGCATGTGTTTAGACCGAGGGAGGAAGCCGGAGAACACACAACAAACTCCACATAACCAAAAAATGAAACTAAAACTTCATTTTTACTGTTGGTTTTATCACTCGATCACGATTGGACCAAAATAGTCACATGACACCTGCAGTTGCTCGCAATGCTGTGATTTAAATGGGTCATGGGGGAAACTGTGAAATAAAAAAAAATTTGTTTTGTGATGGAATAAAATTAAGTGTATCACATGATGATGTTTGTCTTGTGTTTGAACTGAAATAATGTTCTTTTAATTGTGTATTTTGAAGCAGAGCTGGATCCAGATGCAGATTAAATGATCCTCAACTGTTTCTGTTCACATTCAGAGGATTGTGCAGCTTTGACCGAGGTGTGTGAGTTGTGTTAAATCACTGACAGTCAATGGGATCACTGCAACACACAGCAGAGAGGTTTAATTATCCACATTAACAACAGAATAAAAGGCTGAATGTCCGTCTACCATGTGAGGGTTAATAAAAGGAAAACACACCTGCTCCTGTTGAAGCAGATATTAGAGAAAAAATAAGGCCGGTCTGCTCATATCGTAATTTAAAATAAGTAAATCTACATTTACACGTAGAATATTCTGTCCTTGTTAAAGAGGTAAAGCCGATGTTGATCTTCTGGATTCAAAATAAAACGTCTGACTCTTTCTCTGCTTCATCTGATGGTTCATTAACGGGATGAAAAATATCTTGGGATTTTATTTTATGGTTTTGTCTATAACTACATTATTAAAATATTGGTCCTGACCCGGTCTCACCCCAAGCATGGACCTGGTTTTGACCCTAAACTCTACATGAACTGGACTAAAGGTGGTCCTGGACCCGCTGCAGCTCAGAGCTTATTTATTTATTTGAAGTTGACTTTTTTTTTTCTCTTTCTCTCTGAAGTGTCACCAACACAAACCCACGCTTTGCCAAACAGCACCACAGCTGAGCTTGTTATAGCGTTTTTAAAAAATGTTTTTTAAAAAGCAGCTGATGAGGACGTGAGAGTGATAAAGAGTTCAGCGACCGAGCAGCTCCGTCGTTCATACGAGACAATGAACAATGAGCTGCACTCAAAAACACTCTGTGTGCACTTAGATTTATAGAGCAATCATCACAGTACGAAACTAACTTTACTATCTATTGTTGCTCGCAAAACAACACAGAGGGATATTGTGTAACTGTGACCACCAGAAAGCACTGGAAACGCACACATACACACACTGTAAATCAGCACAAACACATGTTCTGTAACACAAAAAAACTCGCATAAACAAACACAGACATTTAAAAATACACAAAAAAATAAAAAAACAATGCGGGCACTCGACGCTGACGTGCATGTACGCAAAAAAACACATGAAAGCCGAAACCAAAACAAGCAAACATGAGAAAAACTTTCAGATGCTACACAAAACAACACAAACCCCACTGCAGAACATCTCCAACTGATTGCCACAGCCGTTAAAATCACACACACTTCATTTCACTTCATCGCTGCTTTTACTGTCAGCCTCAAAGGTCGTTAAGGAGGCCACTTCTTAACGACCTCCTCCTCCTTAACGAGACAAAATAAAAGTCCCTCCTTTTAAATCTTATTAGTGCTCATGCTAATTTGTAATCATAACATCCCACTGGTTTGGTAGAAGTGTGTGTTGAGTGTGATAAAGGCCACACACACAATAGGAGTCAAGAAATACCAGGCCTGAACAAAGGCAGGCATTGTTTTGTTGGGACTTTAAGGGGGGTGGGGTGGGTGAGGAGGGGTGAGACATGACAAAGTTACAGCTCCCACACTGCAGCGCTACAATAAAGGTGGTGCTCAGGCCTAATACGTCCAGAAAAACATGAGAAACAGGGCGTTTTTTTGGTTCCTTTTGTCTCCTTGACCTGACTAACTTCACACCAGGAAGTGACAGCGCTCGTCTCTCCTTGACTTTTAGGGACAACATCCTTCAAACAAATGCGACCTTGAAGATGTGCGAGGGCTTCACACTTACTGTTTTTCCCGTTTCCTCTTCTCCGACGTCCCCCCTCAGGATTCAGCCTCCATTCTTTTACTCTCACGCTCCTCTTCCTCCTCCTCCTCCTCCTCCTCCTCCTCCAGCTTGGTCCAGAGCTCGCTCGTAAGTTTCGGTCTGGTCGTTTGAACTCTCGGGCAAAAGGTAAGGACATCTGAAGCGCAGGGTGTGAAGAACATTTTGTTTTAAAAAAAAGAAAAGAAAAAAGGGCATCTTGGGAGATTACAGGAATGTGCTGTGACAGTTTCCTGAGTTTTCAGGAAGGGCTGGTTTGGTGGATAAAATCGGTAAAATACGACAAACTAAAATGTATATTTGTCACATTTATTTATTATCAACTGAGGCAAAAAGTCTGAGCTTTTATATTTAACAATCTCTGAACATCGGATATAACTCACCTGCAAACAACATTTCTGGCACTGAACTCAACCGTTGTTTGTTATTGTGCGACTTTCAGTGATGGAAGAAGTATTCAGATCCTTTATATAAGTAAAAGTACCACACAATAACACAAACTACAGAGACAGAGCTTTTTATTAAAGAGTCAGATCCTTTTTGTTTGATCAGAAACATCTCTATCTATCACTACCAGACTCCATTGACAAAAACAGGAATTCCATTGTTCAACACAGGAGTTGCCAACACCACTGCTCTCCATCTGTTAGTTTGTTTGTGTTATTGTGTGACTTTCAGTGGTGGAGGAAGTACTCAGATACTTTACTGAAGTCAAAGTACGACACAATAACATAAACAAACTAACAGAGGTATTCCAGCAGCTCCTGTGTTGTGATTAGTAAAATCATTGTTTTTATCAATGGAGTCTGGTAGTGATGTTTCTGGTTAAAGAAAAAGGATCTTCCTCTTTGATAAAAGAAAAGCTCTGTCTCTGTAGGAATCCTATCCATAATGTTGTCAGACTCCAAAAACAAGGCACAGGTTCAAAAAACCTCAGTTATCCTTTAAATAGAATCAAAAACAGCGTTTAAGTTCATGTAAATCATCCAAAGGAGTAAAACTACTAAACTATTAAAACATCCACTTGGTATTAAATAAAAGCATCCCTATTAATCATCTCTTCATCTCTACATGAAACTGTATACTGTGAAGCTGATTTAACAAGCATTAATACTTGAGGTGAAATAAAAATCTGACACTAAGATGAGATAAACAGACTCACAACTGGTACAGAGGTGTTTGCAGATAGAAGCCAGAAGATAGAACCACAGGTGAACACAAAGCACCTCTGCAAGGCAGGAGAACTTCCTGGTTTGAAGCCGCATGACCTGAAATGTGTCACATGACAAGGAACCTTTCAGGATTCATCTCAGCCAATGAGATGAGTTTTTCTCCAGAACATGAGCAGATTTAAAATCAGATCTTCTGTGTATCAAGCTGAGGAAACTTGGTTCAACCTGAGCACTTAACAAAGCATGAGCATGATTTTATGGACTTGAACATCATATTACATACAGATACAAATAATTATTTTAGTAAGATCAGAGATTAGTCAAGTATGGTGCCTCAGATCATTTTTTTGGTGATTTTTAATTCAAGTTGAGTTAAAATTTGATTGAAAAGTACATTTTTTAGACGTGTAGGTTACGTAAAATCTTGTCTCAACTTCATATTAAAACAGTTTTTTAATGTGAAGATACTACACATTGAAATATATTCAGTTGGTGTCTCTTCATCTACCTGTTTTTGTGCTCATTTTCAATTTCTGGATTAAAAAGAGGTAAGTGGAAAGGCAGGCAACTTAAAATACTACAAAAAAGTTTTTAAATTCTTAGGGAAAAACCTTTGAACTGGAAAACTTGGTGTAAATAAAAAGTGCAACAAAAACAGACTTGAAAAATAAATCATGATGTACACGTAGCATGTGAGGAGAAGAAGTTGATCTATGTGGAGCTATTCATCAGATTAATACATAAACAAGAAGTTTATTTACACAACATGTTCCACTGTTTTCATTGAGGTTTGATAGACGTTTTTAAACTACATGATCTTGTTTCCTCGTCTTCTTCTGCAGCACCTTTTATCTTGATGCACCTAACCCCTAAATATTCATGTAGCAGCGACGGATGGAACTGATTTGATTCAGTTACGAGGTGCAATTGAGAAGTTCTAGATGGCTCAACCTTCATGTCGAGGATCATCAGAGTTCTGGGCTACGACAGCAGTCTTCGCAGTCTCCAAGACCGAAGAAGGCCCATCACATTTGTCTTTTTCTTTGACAATTGCAGGGTTGTACGTCACAAATTTGTCCTCCAGGGTCAGACTGTCAGCGCCGAGGTCTACTGCACTATTGAGTCCTAAAACCCAGAAGTAAGTTAGTATTTCAGTACTTCCAGTTCCCTCATCTCAAAGCCAATGGGTTTTTGGTTTGAGGCCTGAAATAACATTAGCTTTTTACATCTGTATGTTGTATTTAGGCTTCAAGAAATATAACACCGGTCTTCATCTGTGAGGATTGTCTTGCTAAAATGCTAAAATGCTTGCTAAAAGGTATCATAAAATTTGTTGGTCACAGTTTATTTTCTGCAGTAAACCCAGTGAAACAATCCCATTGGCTTTTTGTGGAGGGAACCAGGGTGACGCTAACTTCAGGGTTGGACTACATCATCCCTGTACTGCTCTATACTTTCGAGGATTGGGTTGGTTGCATCACTGTGGTCAGCCATGGACTCTCTTCATACACCCCTGATTCACTAAGAAAAGTGGTGATTTGGTAATTTGGATCTGCCTATTAAGGTTGGACTCAACCATTATGTTTTGCCTCTGGAGCAGCTTTATTGCACCCAACCAATCCTTGTAAAACCGTTGGTAAAACTAGAATTTAAGTGGCATCAGAGTCCATTGTGTTTTTGTTTTGTTAGGCGATCATATGCCCATATTCTACCTGATCACAAATTTGTATTGTTTGCGATTTTGATGGCACATACATGTATGTGTGAGTGTTCAGATGTGACCGTCAGCATCGGTGTGTCTTTGCCGTTTGTTTGTTTTCTGTTGTCCATATACCACCAACACACGGTTGTAAACTCATTTTTTACACGCCATGCTCCTCTCATTAGTCCTTGTGTTAACTAGCAGTGAGGAATGCAGCCGAACAGCTCAGTGGAAAAAGCAATATAATTTAACAAGATGCTAATCACCAAATTGTTGGGGTGTTTAGTCACTGTATAGCCGCACGCTGCGACCTGGTCCAGGGCTCAGGTAGGAGAGGGTGGTTTGCTCTTTACCTCATTCTTTGGTTCATCTCAGACTCGCCTGATATGAGCAGCTGGTGGTGTGATGTGGCGCTTAGAGAATGTACCTTAACATTGGAGTATGCATATTTGTTGAAACTGTAAGCCTGAAAACAGAGTGTTTGAGATACCTATAACTGTTGTTTCCACAGAACGTATAGTCAAGTTTCCATTCAAACAAATCAAAACACTGACCAGCTTGAATTTCATTTTGGGGGAAGAGGAAGAAGTTGCATGGAGCTAAATCCAACAAACCTTTTTTAAGACACGTAAAGGGTTCAAAAATCAAGTGGGGTATGTCGTAGAATAAAACGACTTGAGTTTGTGTTAAAACCACAGACCTTATTTCAGCCATTTAACCAAAAACCCACTGACTTCACAACGAGTGCTAAAATGCTAACTTACTTCCAGGTTTTAGGACTCTAGGGTCTTAGCGTGCTAGCATGCTAACATAGAAAATGTAAGGCTAACGCTGAAGCTGACAGGATTATCATTAGTTTTGTAGGAATTGGTTAAAAACCAGAGGCTGAATTTTGAAGTGGGCTCTATTAAATTACATAGAACTCCATCCAACAGTTGCTGAAATTCTTAGCTAAAAATCACAAATGCCATGTCATGGTGGCGCTACAGGAATAGACCAAACTCCACCATAAATATCTGCACAAAATTTCAAGGTAATCCATCCAGTAACTGTTAAAAAAGTTCAGTCTGGAGCACAAAGGTGAATCAGTTCACTGATGGACGGATTAACACTGTTATATCTAGTAATTTGAACCTCAGTGATTGGGTGTTTCTTGCCGAAATGCACCTTGGGAGTTGTAGTTAACTTCATCTCCAAAGTTTTTATGCACACAGGCTTGTACCTTGTACCTTAATGGGGTTGCTCCAACTTTCCAAGTTGGAAATCCAACTTCCAGTTGAAACTTCTGACTAGGAACTCGGAAATTCCGACTTCCGAGTACAACTGGAACGCACCATAACATCGCGTAAGCAAGTTTTTCTACTGTCTACCATGGAACCACACGAAGGGTTGTGTCTCTTGGGTCTTCCCTTAATATCACAGCTGGATCTAACTACAATGGAATAATTCATTTTTCCTCAATTTCATCCAAAATAATGTAAACTCAAGTTCGAAGCCAAACGGTGAACATCAGTGCTCGCTGACAGACGTCTTCATCCAGGCAGGGATTTGCACTCTGGACGGCCTCGGAGGTGTCAGCATGCGAGCTGTTAACTCACATCTGTACACATGTGAGTATCTGTGAGTGTTTGCAAGCTGATATCATATGTCTGTTAATGTCTGTGTGTGTGTGTGAGAGAGTTTGTAAGCTGATATCACCGGTCTGAACTTTGGCAGTGCGACGGATAGACTCACAGGTACAGATGGGGGCTACTGCGGTTTTACTAGCTGCAAGTGTTTGATGTTATAGGCCTCCTCGTCGCTACATGTGTGTGTTTCAGGTGATAATGAAACAACTAGAATCCTGTTTGCCAGCCTCCCCTCCGGCCATTTTCCATCATGTCTGGTTGAACGAGGTGCACTTTGACCCCTCCATTTTCAAAGCTGCTTTCAACACACACACACACACGGGGGGGGGGAGGTATGTACGTTTGGCTGTATTTTTCCCTGTAAACAACCACATTTAATCCGTCAGTGAGTCTGATTAACATAGCAGTGAGATGAGGCAATGGGGATGAGGCGAGGGAGGGAAAAAGGAAGTTAGGAAGAGGGAAGGAAAGGGCTGATGATGGAGAGGTGGATGTGTTTCGGGGTACAGGAGGATTTGGTGGAGGATGAAGACGAGGAAGAAGGAAATATGGTGGAGAGCGAGCGTTGGCGTGAGGTCAGTAATTAAAAAGAGATATAAGTAGGAAAGTAGAAAAACAAAAAGAAAATTATTCTGTAACACAGCTGAGATCTTATACAGTATAAAAACACTAAACGATAATTATTTTTTTAGTTTCTTGACTAATCTTGTCCTCAATATCACAAACAGTTCTTTAAAATAATTACCAGACAGGAAAAGCTCAGATATCTTTATATATCTTTACGTGACACTTTGAACGTGATCAGTTACTGTGCAGTTTATAACACCCATTTTTAAAGGAAAAGTGTGTTGGAATTAGTGGCCTCTAGTGGTGAGACAGCAGATTGCAACCAACTGAACACCCATCCATTTCCGAACGTGTCATAGAGCCTATGGTGGCTGCCAGGTGACAAAATGGCGTTAACTACTGCATTGACTAGTCTGTCGAGTGAAGAGGTTTGTTCATATAGTTATTTTTAGATATTCTCTTCCTCTTTGTCTTAGTTTTCTGTAAACAAGCTGCGGCATCAGCCTAAAATGCAGAAGGCGTTAGGTTTGTCCCTTCTGGGCTACTATAGAAACATTTGCGGACTCTATGGAAGAGGATCCTTTATTCTAGTCATGTGATCCATGTATAATAGCATGTATGTGAGTAGATTCCTCTTTTTTTCTTGATGTTTACTCTTCTGAGCACTTTCTCCACCAGGTGGAGGTTTGTGTTGAGAGCTGACCAATCAGAACCAGTCCCACATCAGGCTATGCAGAAAGACAAGTGACTTATTTTCTTTCTCACAGTAACTTTAATGTCTCTTTTCAGATTAGAAACCACCTAATCTTATATAGAGGAAAAAAAACCTGATTTAGGACTCTTCAGCTGCAGCGTGGACACAGCCAAAGAATACAGAATGAGTAATTTCTATGGTAGAGGAGGTGATAAGGAGCTGAAAATACCAAAGGAGTTAAAATGGAGGGAAGAGGAGGAGAGGGAGGGGAGGTCAGGGCAGGGTGAGGAGGAAGAGGAGGAGGAGGATGACAGGGAAGGTCAACGAAAATGAGAGAGGTGGAAGAGTAAAGATAGACCACCACCACAGCCCACCCAGACTGACACCAACACACAGTGGTCAGAGGTTCACCTGCAGTTCACGTTGACCATAACAACACCCCTGAGAAAGAGAGAGAGAGATGGGACGAAGAAGAAGAAAGAGAGAGAGAGAGAGGTTATACGAGATGGGAGTGATGTGGTATCAGGAGGGATGGACGAGAGGAAGAGGTGGGAAAGCAGAGTAATAATTTAAGGGCTGTGGGAGCTCAGGAGAGGAATCGATCAAAGTCAGGTTTTGGTCTAACGTGTGCCGACGCTGCGGGTTCGCAACAAGGTCAGTGAGCTAAACACGTATGCACTGTTGCCATTGGATTCAACAAGTTAGCCTGTGGGTTACTACTTTTCTTTTTAGCTTAAACTTGTTTCCATTTTGGCACATTAGCTCCATTAAAACTATGCCGAATTAGCTGTTAGCAGTTGCTGTTTGTAAATTTTCCCATGGATATACAAACAACTATCACTGTGTTACTTTATTACTGAAGAAAACTTAAATATGAACAGATTCTTGGGCAAGTTCTGGAGTGAAAAATAGTATCTTCTGTTTCCTAATTCATTATGGACGTCAGAGATGATATCCTCGGAGTGTTTGACAATAGTCGTGATATTCTCACAAGTTGTACCTCTACTGGTAGTCTTGCTAATACCAATCATGTAAAGACCAACGCTGATCAGAAATGCAGTTTTATTGATAATACTGACATAACACAGTGCACACAGTATTGCTCTTTGTAGATATGAAGTCAAATACAGAGTATACATTCAGCCTGTGTCTCCCAGAAAACAATAAAATATCATTTAACACTGTCAGTCATGATAAACCACCATTTACATTAACAATAAAGGAGTTTGTCACGGCGCTGTTCATGTAAAAACAACAGACTGGATTCAAAACCTGTTTTTATTCCAGTTTCACCAAGACAGAGTCCCTACATGTTACTGCTTGGTGCAGTTTTATGGCATCGGGAGTTTGTTACAGTCGACAGCAGAAGGATACTTGTGTTTATTAAAACTGAAGCGTATAGTGCAGTGTACATCCAGAGTGGGAAGCATTCAGTGTTTGGCAACAGGAATAATGGAAAGATTTGGCATCTGTCCTTGTTTCTGTTTTAATAACTCAGTGCTCATCAACAAAAACAGACTTTAAGATGAGAAAACATGCATTTTCTCACACATAAAACAGTGTTTTAGGGATTTTTTTTTTCTTTTTAAGTTTGGTGGACTAGAAAGGAATAGTTCAACATTTTGGGAATGTCAATTCCCTTAAAGAATAATTCAGTAGAACTTTGAGTTAAAACTGCTAAGCAATGTTTCATGTCTGGCCACACCCATTTCAGTGATGTCATAGCATTCTGTCCTCAGCAGCCAATGGAAAATGTGTTATGACATCACTGAGTAGGGGCGTGGCTAGTTTCAGTTCACCAGACAAGAATGTAGCAGCAGTTTTTCTGTTTTCCCGCCTT
This sequence comes from Lates japonicus, assembly GCA_033238685.1. Classification (NCBI taxonomy): domain Eukaryota; kingdom Metazoa; phylum Chordata; class Actinopteri; family Centropomidae; genus Lates; species Lates japonicus. Next base: position 790,895 of record BRZM01000121.1, on the reverse strand, counting down.
TAATTAATCATTTATTTCTCCTTCAAAGACATTTATCCTAACAAATTAAGTATTTTTAAGTGAGTGAAAGCTAATATCTGCCTTAGCCTTTCACAAAAAAGTGTTTTTATTTTCATAAAGGCAACTGGAACCACAGCTAATTTTAATAAAAGCAGCATTTTGTTGTTTCTGGTATCATATTATTTTTATTCATGCTGAGGCATGAGTTAGTTTTACTGTACATCGAGACAGCAAAGCTAAAGGCTAATGGCTAAAGGCAAGCACGCTGCATTTACTGAAAGAAAACAGTACAAGTCAAATTTAGCAGTATGAAGGCATCTTGAGGATTTGTTGAAAATATAACGATACAACAATCAACAGCATGCGTTCACTGAAAACCCGACAGCAGGATTGTTCAATAAAAGTTTTCCATTACAGTAGGATGTTTAAAAGTTTCACAACATATAAAGCTATTTCAATACTGACACAAAAATAAATGTAATACACCTTCAAAAAAAAAAAGTTCATAAAATTTCTATCTGTCATGACACAAATCTAAATAAATTTATCTTCACTTTGTAACAGGTATCCGGTGCATTCAGACATGATGCAATGGGAATTTATTTTATTTTTTCTTATTCACACGCTTTTGTTTTATATATTACAAAACTGAAGACAACACCTATATTCTATGAGCTAGCCATGACTAGCCTATTTAGGGGTGTTGAGTTTACCGTGATTGGTGATTTTGCTCCTGCATTCACCGTCGCTATTAGAAGAAAAGTCGTGGTAATTGCGTGAAATCACCTGTGACTGTCACTGGTGAATCCTACCTCTAATTGGCTTATACTTTATGCATCATGCGACCCTGTATCTGAAACACAATCTTTTCAGCAGGTACTGACATTCATTCATTCAAACTTCAAGATAATTCTTTAAATGTAAACAGCAAGAAGAACCTCAGTCCACTTTTTCAAGCAAAGAGGTAAATCAACCACAAAGATGCCAAACCAGGAATCCTAACTGAGTCTCCACAAACAGCTGAAACTACCTGAAGCACTAACACAAATAATACTGATATGGCTAAGTCCCACAGAAGCTAACGACAAAAATTGAATTTGAAGCTGATTCTAGTGTCTTAAAGCTTTTGTGTATTTAAAGTCATGTTTCGAATTGCTTTTTTTTTTTTTGTTCAAGCATAAAATACATTTATTTGTAACAGACAATTTGTATCCTTTTGTCACCCTCTCTAATTTCTCGTTTTTGTTTAATGTGTATTCAAATAATGATTTGGAACATTGTGCTTTGGGGATGAGTGCCCGTTGAAAATGTAGTTATCTATGAAAAGATAAAATTTCTCAACAAAAACAGAAAATAGTGTCAATGAAAACAACAAATGGTGGATTTGGCCGCATTAAACACAATATCTGTGCTCACAAATGATCTTTCCTCTGTTTCTATCACCAACTACAAACACAAAACAAAATGTTTTTCAGTATGTGTGTTAAACAAAGTCAGCAGGCCAATCATTGGTATGAATGGCTTATATCCAAATATAGCCAAATGATGCCTAGAAAATGAGCTAAAGTCAAATCAGACCACTGCAGTGACTCTCACATCCCTGAAAAAATAAGCACTTTATCTGCGGACAAAAACTTTACTGTTCAGAGAAAGTTTTTCTTCTCATCCTCAGAAGTTCGCCTTCTTTTTCATTGAGGTTTTTGCTAGAGGTGAGAATAAGAACCTGCAGGAAAAGAAAACTAAATGCAGGAGTTTATGGGCACAAGGAGACAAATGTTGACACTGAATCAATCTGGAACTATGCTCAAATTCAGATGTTTTTTTTTTTTTAAGTGTTGTTAACTGATTTTAAAACTCCAGAGGATGTAAATTAGCTGGAGGTTTGAGAACCGCAGGAAGACAGCAGTTACCAAGCCTGTCCAATAAAAGAGCTGCTCGTGGGTCCATGACTTTTTGTTTACGGGCCCGGTCGGTTGTTAATCGCCCGGGCGTGGAACCTAAAACGAACCAAACCGGGTCCGTTTTCCACCTGGTCAGGACCACAGCGAACTAAAAGCAGACTTTAAAAGAAGCAGACAGGATTCAAAATTAAATAAAGTCCTCTTTTCTTCTTTGTCTTTTAATTATAATACAAGCTTCGCTTCACCGCTGGCGGCATGGCGATCAACGACCCTGACGAACGTAAAACGTACTTCAGGAAATCCTGCAAAGAATCTGATGGATTAGTCCCTCTCCAACCCTTCCTGTTCGCGGGTTATGTGTGTGTCTGAACCAGGATCATAACCCCTGTCCTGACCCAAACACACACTTAGGAAAGTTGACACTACGTAACATTTCATGAATTTGCCTTAAACACACAAACACAGGGTGGATGGCGTGTTCATCCTTATCTGTCACATCCATCTATCTGAAAACACACTTTGTGCTAATAAAGCTCAAACCCACAAAGATCAACAACAAGAGCAACCAGGACTTAACTCTGAACCTCGAGGTGCTGGAAAGACTGGAGCAGAGTGGAGGAGGAGGAGGAGGGAATGATTTGGAGGCAGGGAGGTTTAGAGGAAGAAGAAGTGAGGAGGAACTAATGTGAGGAAGGAGAGATGCTGGAGGAGAAGGAGGAGGTGAAATAAAGTAGAGGTGGAAATGAGGAGGAGCAGGAGGGGTGGGAGTAGGGGAGAGGAGGAAAAGTATGAAGAAAAAGAGGAGGAGAGAGGAGGAAGGAAAGCCGTCTTGAGGCAGGAGTAGAGGAGAATCAGGAATAAAAGAGAAGGAGAGGTTGTGTAAGGGAGGAAGAGGAGAAGAAGAGGGAGAGTGGAGATGAGAAAAGAGGAGACAGAAGAGAAAGCTGTGAGGAAAAGGAAGTGGAAGTTAAAAGCAGGAGAGACGGGGGAGAAGATTGAGGGAGATGAAGAGGAGGCGGTAAAGGAGGAGTAGGAGAAAGAAGTATGGAGGGAAATTTATTTTTAAGGTGGCATTTGGTGACAGGTTTCTTCTTCTGCACGAGGACGCTGGTGACGGAGTCTCTGATGAACTTAGGGACAGTGAAGCGACATCTGACAGTAAAGGCACAACGAGACACAACAAGACACAGACGCCACATTCGTGAACCGGTATGGCGGCCAAGCAATCAGCTGAGTTTGACTGTCTACCAGTTTGTCTTTTGAACTGCAGGAACGATAGAACAGACTCGAGAGAGAAGGGCGGAAGGGAGGAAAGAAGACGCTTATGTTTTTTCCTTCCTTCTCCATCATCACTCTTTCGGTCGGGTCTGGAAGGCCCCACCATCTTCATGGCGGGCGTAGTTCTGCAGGATTAAGATTAAGAGAAGAAGAAAAAAGACACAGGAGGTTATTATTCCTTTATTTTGTGTTTTGATTTTTTTAAATCTTGTGAACTCAAACTTACCGGAAGGAGTAGAGGAAGACGCCAAGGAAGAGGAGGATGAAGAAGAGGATGATGAAGAGGATGATGAACCACTTGAAGCGCCTCCACAGGATGAACTTGAGGGTCTTGTAAGGGAGGAGAAACCAGGAAGGAGGTCTCCGGACGCCTGAGAGGAGGAGAATAGACAGAAGTTTAGAGGTTGTGTTTTATGGTGTGTGTTTGTCATCGTGTGTGTGCGCCTCACTGAGGTTCCTCCAGGTGAGGTTCATGTTGGGTTCATCTGCCAACTCCGGCCGGTCGCCTCCTCTTGCTCCTGTCTGGCCACAATCTCCAGAGACATCTCCACCTTTCCCTGAAACACATATACACAAAACAAACATCGTACAGTGATGGTTGCGTCGGAGCTTAATCGCCTGTTTTCAGTGTGTTTATTTTCTCACAGCGATGATTCTTCTCCGTCTTCTCGCAGGTGCAGGGCCACCATCCTTCACCGCCTTCTGCCTCGAACAGACACCAGGTTTGTCGGGTCGGGTTGGTCCAGAAGCTGCAGGTCGCACTTCTGTGGAGACTGGTCGGACTAGCATGTGGTTCAGGTCCATCACCAGGTGACCTGAAGAAACCACGAAGGAAAACGCTAATCGTGGCAACTAAGAGGACATCGATTAACGTTAAAAAATATCTTTTTATGTGGATAAAACAGCCAGGATAATTGTCTAGTTCAGTCGCTCGCAACCTCTGAGTTTTGTTAAAAGTATCTCACTGTTTGTGTCTGTCTGATTTATTCCAACAAACACTGAACGCATTACATTTTTTGTATGAAAGAGAATTTTTTTAATGTGAAAGCCTTTAATGAATTAATTATTGTCTCAAACTGATGTTGCCAGTTTCTAAAAACATGAAAGATGATTTCATGGGTTTCTTTAATTTAAACTTTGTCACTCAGAACAACATCAGTGAAACTTGTTTGTTTGTGGCTCTCTGCTTTCTTAAAGTCTGTTAATCTGAATGTCTTAAATCAGGATTCTTCTGGGAACGAGACCAGATCAGCCAGTTTCACTAATTGCTGAGTGTGTTCTGAGGACCATGGACGCATCCTGTATGGCGGTAGTTAGTAAAGTTTTGATCAGTGCTGACGTTAAGTATGGAGGACAGGCTTTGATGAATGGCTGAAGTGGAGAGCTAGATGTCCACTGAGGAGTTTTTTCCAGAGTTCGCTGCAGTTTGACAGCGTGATTGCAGGAAAATCGGGTCTGACCTCACACGCCCGGCCAGTGGGGAGATTGTCAGCCGGCCCGAGCTGACGAAAGTCAAGACAGGCGGGCATGGAAAAAAATGCTTGAGGTGGCGACACCCGAGGTGAATACGCAGGCCGCTTGCAGCAGAGCGAGGGATGGTGATGGAGGAACAGATCTGACCTCATCTTCCTCCCCATCACTGCAGAGACGGACTCGCACAGCGTGAGTTCATTTCCAAGGGTGAAGCGCCGTAGTGAAGGAGAGGCAGAATTTGGACAGCTTGGAGTTCTAGGAAGCAAAAAATAACCTCAAACCCTTCCTCTCTGTGAAATGTGCCGACACAGTGAAATGAAGAGCTGACCGAAGATAAATACATTGCAGCAGTTCATACCGAAAGTAATGATGACATATGGTTCCCTGGATGGACGCACACCAAACATCAGCCAAGATCAGGGGAAACGGCTCATATGTGCTGTACATGTTCTGACTTGCTGGACCCATTTCCAGGAAACCTTAAGTATTTTCAAATGAATTCAAATCGATATTAAGATCCAACATTTTCAAACAAGTTTTAGTGAGAATTTAGTCAAAAATGGCCCAAAAATCTGCTTTAGATGTAATATCAAATCTGTAAAATACACTTATTTTACATATCAATTATTATCCAGGTGATAAAATCTTCTGAAAACTGATCAGAAAAGCAGCATTTCCAGCTAAAATAAAGTGCATCCATGCAACAGGACAGTAGAAACGTGATGGCTTCTTTTTTTCTGCTTCATTTAAAAGGTATAAAAACTTAATATAAAGGTCAACAGAAATACATACACTGAACAAGACAACATACTCTTGAGCAGTGTTTTTTTACCGAGAATATCAAGGAGAACTTGCTGTCCCAGATCTGGATCGTCAGTTTAGGGAGCCAGTTTAGTCTCAGCTTTGTCCATACTCCAGAAATGTTCCTGCACAAGAAGACAAACAGGAGGAGAGAAAGGTTCAGTTTGGACATTTTCTACAAGTTCTGTCTTTTCTAACACCTAAAGAAATTATATATGCCTGTATTTAATCTGTGAGGAACTGAAGGAGAGAGGTGTAGAGTTTAGCCCAAGATTATTAAGACTACAACAGCTGTTGCAAGTGTGTCAGAGAAACATCCAGAGGAATGAAGGTTCCTAGCAGAACAGTGGTTTTGCCAGTGGTTTTAATGCAAAATGTATTCTAGCACTTTACTGTGACGCTCAGTCATTTTTTACTTATAGCCTGAAATCACCCATCACAATTCTAATGTAGGTATAACTCCTCTATCCTTCAGATGAAGGATGACAGATCTGACTTTAGTAGAAGAAAAGTAGTTTATAGAAGTAGTGTCGCTTTCCACCCATGAAGACAGCTCTGGAGAGTAAAGGATGAAGTTTCATGCCATTCGCAATGTTTTTCTAGATTGGTAGTAAACAGCTGCTAATGCTAACATTAGCTATGTAACTATAGCAAAACTCTCATATAGTGCCTTTAATGACTCTTTTATGTTTGGTTTCAAGTATTTTCAAGCAAATGCTAAATATTCTTTGTTTTCAGCTTCTAAAATGAGAGGATTTCTGCTTTTACACTAAATTTGTATATCTTTTGGGTTTTGGGGTGAATAAACCAGCAAACTGAAGACATGACTGATGCTGAGAACCTATGAATTGCATATTTTCACCATTTCGAGTCGGCAGTTGCCAGTCGACAGCAAATTAATCGATAGTGAAAATAATCATTAGTTGAACCTCAGCTTAGACTGAAGGTTTTCAAAATTTAACCTTAACAGAATATGTACTTAAAGTGTCCAATCTGAGTGCACATGACTTAACATGTGATTTATTTTCATGTACAGTGTCTAAGCAGATTTCTTGTTTTTATTTAAATTTAGTGAAGCTGTGAATGATGAGAGAGGAGAGAGGAGACATGTTGGGGAGTCCTCCTGCTCTGAGCAGCACTTCATCGACGATCTCTCACTACATCACTACCTACACTCGAGCTGTTTGTATGTGTTTGTATCTGAACACACACATCTGCACAGGTGTGTGTGAATTATACCCATATCGCCTGCACCACACTAAACTGCCAGACAGTATCTGGAGCCTGTCTCACCTCTGTGCTAATGGGCGCCACTCTGCAGCAGCTGCACAACGAGTTTCTGTTTCTCTTCCATTCCCCACTCGCTCTTTTATCTGCGTGTGACACTGTTTATTGTTGATTTTAAAAAAATATGGTTTTTCACACCTGAAATAAAATAGGTCCCCTGTGATTTTCTGGCAATGTCAAACTGTACTGTAATGCTCCTAAAAAATGCCTCGGTGAGGAGATTTTCCGCAAAACTAAAAGCTATGCTTTAGCAACCGTCACCGCGCTGTTTTCCGATTTCTTTTTTCCTGAATTTCTAGGAGTTTTCATGAACCACATGATCGACGAGTAGCAAAGTGAGGAGAGAGAGCGGCTTCTGGCAAAACTTAAACATGTAATTTTCCTTCTTTCCACTCATAGGAATGAGAATCTTAATCTTAATTTGCGCTCACAACGCCGGGTCTTTCCATCCATTTCCAGACTTTCAGTTGTTTATATGTAAGTTTTGCTATCGCTTATGTGGCTAACGTTAGCATTAGCAGCTGTTTTCACAAGAGCCTCAGTACTTGTTGGGTTTACAAGACAAGAGCTGCTACTTGCAGCGCCTACTTCATCTTCACGCTGACCGGATCACAGTGACCATGTTATTAATAATACCGAATAATTGGTTAAAGATGTTAACCTGGAGTTAATACTGGTGTTGCTTCCACTAGTGGAGACAGTTTGAAGTTTGATAAGCAATTTGCAACGCTTTCCTCAAGAGGTAGGTAAACAATGTTAGATGCTAACGTGCTTTTAGCTATTAGCTATGTAGCGATAGCAAAACGCATATATAGCACCTTAGTGGTTCTTTAAGGTTTGGTCATGCATTGAGCAAATGCCAAATATTCTCTGTTTTCAGCTTCTAAAATTAGAGGATTGCTGCTTTTCTTTGTCATAAGCATTACAAAGTTTTATACTTAGTTTTGGCTAAATTGTTAAATGCTAAACTGAAGACACTTGATGCTAATACTTGGTGAATGGCATATTTTCACAATTTATTAAGACTAGATGGCAGATTAATCGATAGTGAAAATAGTTGCTAGTTGAAGCTAGCTGAGACTAAACGAAATTTCAGTTAAAGGAAGAATTCAGGAGGAAATTTAGGATAGCTGGTTAGCATGCTAACTTAAGTAGAAGCTATGACAGGAATGAAGTTTGATGCTAAAATAACTGACAAAAGACTCTTGTTAAAGGCTTTCTATTCTACTATATTTCTAAGAGACTAATTTTTTCCTGCTCTTCCTGAATATCCTGCTCAAAATATCAGCGATACATGACTTCACCTCTTCTGTAATTTTACCTACTTAACTGTTAATACAAGAGGACAAAAGTACCTAAAACATAGTAGTATTTCTTAACAATACACCAGATTTCAGCCCCTGTGTCTGTATGTTTAAAATGATGAGTCTTCTCCGGTCTTTGTAATGACTTCCACACTGACTCTAAATCAGAGTCTAAATCCACATCATGCCTCAATATCGTCATAACAACACACAAAACACTGAGAGAAACACACCACACCCTGTAAGTGTGTGTGTGTGTGTGTGTGTGTGTGTGGCTGGGCAAAGCAAGGTCGTGGTGTCAATGAGTGTGTGTGTGTGTGTGTCTGCTCACCGCTTGGCTCACTTTGTCCACAAACTCAGTCCAAGCACATTAAGTTATCACTCCAGCTGTCACGAGCAGGGGTGGGACCGTATACGAGTGTGTGTTATAGTGTTTCAGTGTGTTGTGTAGCTGCTCTCTGTAATATTCCAATAGCATCAATCAACTTTTTTGTTGCCAGAGTGTTACAGAATCTTGTTCGGTCTTCTCCTCATTTCCTGCATCTATCTTTTCTCTCTCTCTGTGTTTTCTCTCAAATCAAATAAGCTCTATTACATAAATGTTAGGTTACATTATTACGCTTAAATTACAATTGATGAAACCAATAAACGTGACATTTTAACAAGGAAAAATACCAATTAGATGAAACAAATGTCTTAGAATTTAGTTCATGTGTCTGTCACTTAATCCTGGTAGCTATAGCACATAATTGTTTACTTATGCCAAGAATAAATTAGAAATGTTGACTAAATGTCTAAAAAATGTGAGGATGTCTGCCAATTTTGTCTTTTCTACTACTTATTTGTTTGTTTAGTTATGACAAATGACTGCTTTTATGCTTCCCTTTGGATAAATAATACTTATTTTTGTAAAATGGACTACTTTCGTTTATTGGACTTAAAGCTGCTATTACCAATATATTTATAATAACAATAGATCAAAATAACTAGCAACAAGCAAACACGGGGCTAACATTGAAGAACCAGAGATTTATCACCAAGTTTTTGCTCTCTCGCTATGTAGCTAATGTAGTTACAGCTACAGCTTCAGTCATTGTTGAAGTTAGAATATCATTCCTCTGGCAGCTGCTTCTTCATCCTGTCATGTTGACTGAGGACAGACTGGACGCTACACTATCGCAAAGTGGTATTATGATACAGGACGGGCTGGGAGTGTTGGTTAGCATGCTAACTTCAGTTAACACTGGTGTTACTGCCCAACCACTTGAGACAAGTTTGATGCTGAACTCAAAACATTTCTCTAGACTGGTAAGTAAACAGCTGCTAATGCTAATGTTAGCCAGTAGCTAGCAAAACTTACATATAGCACCTTTAATTACTCATAGCAGCAGTAACTCTCTGAGAACTTGACAACATCTGCAGCAGTTATTATTCGATTAATGGATCAGCAGAGAAAATAATGGGCAACTATTTTGATCATCAGTCATGGTTTCAAGTATTTTCAAGAAAAAATGACAAATATTCTGTTTTCAGCTTCTAAAATGAGAGGATTTCTGCTTTTCTTGTTATTTATGACATTACATGACATTTTTCACCATTGTTAAGACTAGACGGCAGATAAATCAATAGAAAATAGTCACTAGTTGAAGCCTTAGCTGAGACTGGAAGGTAAAATTTCAGTTAAAGGCAGAATTAGAGCAGTTTCTTTTGTTTAAAGTCAGAATATTGAGTCTGAGCTGACTATTCTGCCAGCCATCACAGTCTGACAATGAGTTGATAGTGTTGATCAGTCCCTGTGACTCAGCCAATATATCACCAACCACTGAGGCTTTAGGTTTGCAAACTCAACTCCTGGCTCCAGCTCTGTTTTGAGTAAAAGCCCACCCAGCAGAGTTTTTTTTTTTCACTTTATTTAAAACTCCTCTCATCTTTTCAGCTGCTTGCTGATTGAAGATGTTGCTGTGTTTACGAACTGTCGAACATGTCGGCCATGTAGCTGCCAAAGAGGTTCGCTTTCCTCGGCCAAGAAAAGCAAATGACAGCCATGTTGTTATTCCAATTTTCAGCTTGGATATTTTAGCTCTTCACTAGATGTTTCTGAGTCTCAGAGATCCAACAATGTCTAACCCACCTCTTTGAAAAATATCACGCCATTAATTCTCTTAATTGCGGTCATTGTAAACTAGCCAAGGACTTGATGGTTTCGGCATAGGTCTAGGGTCCATAATATTGGTGTTTAATCTACAATAAAATATAGAAAATGTTGAAATGATATATAGTTTATGCTGTAATGACAAAAACAAAAATTGTTTTGTTTTAAATCAATGGATTTCAGTCAGAAGGTTGAGGGTACCTTTCAGGTCCAGTAAAACCTGTTGGATCAATGACCGAACGCTACAGTGACTTGCAAGTGGTATTACGAGATGGACTGGCTGGGAGCTACCTAGTTAGCATGAGGTGAGATAGGCCAGCTGGTTAGCTTACAACTTCAGTTAACACTGGTGTTGGCTTCACCTCCGAGACAGGTTGAAGTTTGATGCAAAACTGCAACATTTCTTTCTAGACCAGTAACAAACAGGCTGATAGTTAACGCTGGGCTATGTAGCGATAGCAAAAACTCGTATATAGCACCTCACGGTTGGCTTATAGATGAAAAATGGCGCTTAGGAGGTTAGCAATCATTCCATCCCTTCCTCCTCTTTCCCATGATTCCTACCTTCTTGTCAACGATACAGAGTTGCTCATGGGTAAGTAGTTGAAGGAAACAGGAATTGAAGTTGAAGTTTCTCCACCCAGAGAGCGTAATGGACGCTAGTCTTCTGCTTTGTTGTGTTCGTGGACCGCTTATTTCAGCTGACTAACAGAGAAGGAGACGGAGTCACTCATTATTTGTTTTCTAAGAGGACGGTAGTTATGGCGGTATAATAAAGAAAGAATAAAGAGAAGAAGAAGGAGAGGGAAAGCCACATGATTCACTTCCTGTTCCTACCTTTAACGTGAGATGTCACCATCTTCTCCCCGCTGATGCTGACATCATCCAGGCCGACATCACTGGTGTCCAGATGATGCAACGCAGGAAAAACCTGACTAACAGATTCGATTACATCATCCATTGATGGATTTATTGGTGTATTGATTACTGTTAATGACCGACAGGTGACTGAGAAATGATGACCGATTGATCAACTGATTGTAAAACTGTAAAAAGACTGATTAACCAAACAACTGGTCACAGCTAATAACCGAGGATGTAAAGTACTGACTGATCAATTGATTGATTAATCCAGCCAAACCACTGACCGATTAATTACTGAATACTGACAGATGGACACCTTGATGATTGGACGGATTGACTAATTTATGGAAAATTAGTCCATAGATATCAATCAATAAGTCTGACTGACAGAGATTGACATATCTACTGGATCAATCGCATTTACTGACTTACTGATTCACCGATAAGACCCACTAACTGATCGATTGATTGCTACACCACGACTACTTATTGACCGACTGACAATGTGATTGTCTAACTCACTGACTGACTGATTGATCACAATCGAATGATTTATTGACAAACTGATTGACTAAATGATTGGCAAAAGTCATTGATTTACACATCTATTGGTCAATTTATTTACTGTGTGACTGATTGGTTGGCAAACTGATCAACTGATAAGACTGACTGACCAACTGATCAATTGATCGATTGACATTCCTCTCTCAGATTTGTGCGTCCACACGACTACTTGATTATTTGTGCGTTTATGTTCCTACTTAGCCTTGTGTGGCGTGACGTTGAACGGGGGTCCAGGTGGTCCCAGGGACTTGGGGAACAGGTCCACCCACATCATCAGGCGCCCCTGACGGACGGCAACGACAACCAATCAACATGCGGGAACAGACACAGGAAGAAAAACAATCAAATCGTCCATTCGAGTGTGTGTTACCTGCTGTATGTCAGGTTGTAGCGGGCTGTACAGCGGCCTGGTCTCCACGTGTTCAGGTACCAATCCCAGTTTCCTCAAGATGTGGAGCGCCAGTCGCTCTTTGATTGGACCGAGGTGACGTTTGGACTCGTGTTTGTCCTCTGAAAACACACACACACACACACACACACACACACACACACAATGAGGTATAAGTGTAGGTCATAGCACTCTTTAAGTGACTGTTAAAGCTCCCAGAGTGGAGAATGGAAATACAGAATACTGGGCGGACTGGGAGGAGAGTGGTTCACACAGGAATTATTCATTATTCACATAAAGACACACACACACCGAGGCTCTAATGCACAAACACACAGACTGAGACAAACACACACAGAGACAGTAATACACACTAAAGCTGCTCGTTGGTCTCGGCATCACAAACGAATGAGGAAAATCTGTGCTGTTTCCAAGCAAAATGAAAATATCAAGCTAACGTCAAAAGTTTATGACTGTAAACTCAGAGTCACCTCGAGGAGAGGAGAGAGGGAGGAGGAGGAGGAGGAGAGAGATAATGAAAGGAAACAAAATGAAGAGCAGATATGAAAAGAAAAGAAGGAGAAGAGAATGAAACAAAAGAGAAGATGAAAGGAAAGCAGGAGGAGGAGAGGAGGAGAAAATGAGAGGCGAGTGGAGGAAACAAGGAAAGGAGACAAAGAAAAGAAGAGGAGGAGATGATGGATAAACAGAGAGCAGCAAAAAGGGAGGAGGAGAGGGAAAGGGAGGAAGGTGAATAAAAAGGAGAGAGAAGAAAAGATGACAGATGGAAAAATGGGAACACAGAGGATGATAAGAAAGGTTGTGAAAATAAAACGAGGTGGGGGAGAAGGATGGAAAGATGAGAAAACACAAAAGAAAAAAGAGAGAACACAAAGAAGAGAACATGAAAATGAAGTGATGAGAGATAGAAAATGAGGAGAAAAGAAAAGAGACAAGGAGAGAGGGATGAGGAGGAGGGCAGAAACTGATAAGAAAGAGAAAAGGAGAACAGAGGGAAAGAGGGAAGACGAGAGGAAACCAGAGACGAAGGAGGATGAGGAAGAGAGGAGGAAAAACAGATAGTAAAGAAAAGCAGAGTGGAAGGTGAATGATGAGAGGATGAGGTAAGAAAAGAGGAGAAAAAGAAAGGAAGAAGGGAGGTGTGGAGGGAGAAAGAAAGAGTGAAAGGAGGAGGAAGGTGAGAAGAAAGAGAAAAAAGAAAACCAGGGGAAAGTTGAAAACAGGAAGAAGGGAGAGAAAAGAAGTTGGGGATGGAGAGATAGAGAAGGAGGAGGAGGAGAGGAGGCGCACGGCCTCTCGGCCAATTAGCAATCGCTGTTTTCGACGGGGGCAGCGGGGCTGACGCACGGTAACCGCGGCAACTGTCGACAGAGAACGGCAGCAGCGGCGCTCGCTAACCGAGAGACGACCGCGATGTTGACGTTGGCTCACATATTATTGGCCACGCCACCAGCTAAACACAACGCCAAAACGCAACCGTGACCTTGCATCGCACCAGCTATGGAACACATGTGTGGGTTCAGAGTGTGTGTGTGTGTGAGAGTCAAAATGAATCTTGAATATTTATCTCGTCGCTCCGCTCTTCAGGTGGTCCTGTGATTTATCCTCCATCCTCCCCCCTCTCTCCCCCTGAAGTTCTGCAAGTTTTAGCAGCAGAGGAGGAGATGGAGGTGAATGAAGGGATGGATGAAGGTGTAAGTGATGAGGAGTGAAGGGAGTGAGAGGAGAGATGTGGGGAGGAGGAAGAGGAGGAGAAAGAGAGGGAGGACTGAAGGGATTAAAAGGAGAAGAAGGGGGAGATAAAGGAGAGGAAAGCTTCCTCTCTTAGAGAAAGAAACAGTACAGTTGAGATAATAAAGGAGGAGAAGGAGTGAAGGGAGGAGAAGGGGGAGAAAAAGAGGACAGGAAGGAGAGATATGGGAAGGAAGAAAAGAAGGAGGAAGAGATGGAGAGTTCAGGGAGGAAAAGGAGGGATGAAAGGGAGAAGGAGAGGGAAATAAAGGAGAGAGAAAAGAGAGAAGAAGGGACAAATGGAAGAAAATGAGGGAAGAAAGTGAGACAGGAGGGTGAGAAAGAAGGAGAGGAGAGGGGGAAGGAGGGATGAAAGGGAGATGGAGGGGTAAAAAAGGAGAGGAAAGAGGGTGAATGATACAGGAGAGAGAAAGGACGAGACAGCGAAGAAAAAGAGAGGGAAAAATGGAGTAAAAAGGGAGGAAGGAGGCATTATCACCTAATCTTGAAGAGCAGTGGTTGGCAGTTCTCCAGTTATGACCACATGCATGTTCTGTGAGGTCACAGCGACCTTTGACCTTTGACCTCTGACCACCAAAATCTAATCAGTTCATCCTTGAGTCCAAATGAACGTTCAGGCCAAATTTGAAGAAATTCCCTTAAGGCACTGCTGACGAACAACCAAAATAAAGGTGAGAGAAAGAAGAAAGAGAAAAAAGGAGGGATGATGAGGGATAAAGGAGAGGGGGGGAGAGATGGAGGGAAGGAGGGATGGATGGATGATGGGGAGAGACAGGAGAGAGCAGGACAGAATAAGAGAGGAATGAAGGAGGTGTTGAAAAACAAAATGATTGCGGAGTAAAGATGGAGAGAACATTCAGAGGTGAAGCAGAGAAAGAAAAGAAGGCGAGGGATGACGAGGGAGAAAAGAGAGAGAGAAAAGGGTGAGGGTGGAGTGGAGGAGGAAGAAAATGACACAGAAAAAAGGTAGAAAATGGAAAGAAGAAAAGCGAAGGAAGAAAAAGAGAGGAGGGAGAGTGGGAGTAGAGTGTAGAGTGATTTATCTGCTGTGAATTTACTGAACACATATATGTGGACGATATAAATCTGTGCAGCAGAAAGTCTGACGGGTGCGATACAATAATCGAACTACGCTTCCCATGGTGCACCACAAACATCTGCTCAGCTCACCCAGGTCTGCAGCTGTGTACTGGTCTCCTCTGAAGTGGACTACGTCGTCCTGGTACACCGGCTTCCTCAGGTTTCGTCGCTCGCACACTCTGTTCAGCAGCTGCCGGGGAGTCAGCTGGTCTCGCCACTGGTTCACCCCCGACCTTAGACGCAGACAGAGAGAGTGTGTGACGCTTTTTTAACTTTATTGAAAACGAATACAGGAACAGTAGGTCAGGTGATTACTACTCACACACAGTAGGACTGGGGCAGGCCGCACATGGCTCCGTATTTGGACAGGAAGCGGTTCTCCAGGTCGATCACCGTCTCGCCGATCTTCTCGTCTTTGGTCAGCATGTCGTGGTCGTACAGCATCACCCGCAGGTCCTTCTCCAGAGGGAGGGAACAGATGAGCTCAAACATCCTGGAGGAAAAAAAAAAGACACAACGACTGAAGGAGCTGAAGAGCTGTGATGACGCCCCAACCCTCAAAGTGACCACGTCTGGATGTGAGGTCACGTGACATTTGTTGTGACCTGATATTTAATGATGTGATGTTGTGGTTGCACGTGAGACGTGACGTAGTTTCATGTTATGTGATGTGATTAATAGCTGACGCGCTAGCTACCGGAAGGTGATACTTGGGAAATATGCGACATGTTCTTGTTGAATTGACGTGACGTCACGTGGTGTGGCGTGACATGATGTTTTTGTTACGTGACGTGACGTGAAGTGACCTGACGTGAAGTGACCTGACGTGATGTGACGTTATGTTCTTGTGTTGTAGTGTGACGGGGCGTGACGTGACGTTCTTGTGACTTGGCGGGATGACGTGACATCTCTTGCAATGCCATGTGTTATGATGTAACTGAATGGAGCGTGACATGAAAGGAAAAGACGTGACATGAGGCGACAAGTCAGATACTGTTTTCAGGGTGACACATGGGATCAAATCTCCAGAGTAAAGAGTCAAGAGGATATCTGAACTTTGACGTCTGAAGATGAAACTTCACTGTGTGCAGATGTAAAGAGTTTTCAGTCTGTCAGTAGAGCTGCACTGTTTGTTCGATCAGCTCTTCTCTCTGTCCTGATGCTGTGATCGGTGTGAGTGTAGTGACCCCTACTGGTCTGAAGATCAAAAAGGCTCAGAGGCAGAGAGAAGGACAGAGGAAACAATGAAGAGAATGAGCAGGAGAACTGATCAGATAATGACTCAATCTGTTGAATTCAAGCATGCGGTCATCAGTGCTGTTAATGTGACTGCAAACCCTGTGATACCTTCATGGAAAATATCACATTAGCTTCAATCTGAGTAATGTGTTTGGATTGGAAACAGCAAATCCACCCATCGTTTAGCTTGTTAGTTAAATAGCTGTGAGTTTTGTGAGTAGGTGCAACTAAAACCACAATTATATGTGACACAATTAAACTAAAAAAAGTGAGAACGTAAGAGGAGTGAGAACCCAGAAAACTCAGAGGCAACAGGTGGTTTTTCCAAGGCCTCATATTCAATGCTTGTCAGTCCACTAAAACAGACTGAAGACTGTTTTATCTCATTAAAAATGCGCTAATTTCCCGAAGAGAAACCTGGATAAAGCCAGGTTCAAAATTCTTCTAAAATTTCAATTTGTTGACATATTAGAGTCAACAGTCAATAAAAAGATCAATCTTCGCCATTTTTTTAGGTATAAAATGTTCTATAAATCAGGCTATGAAAGACATATGAGCAAACCCTTCTGTATAAACCTTAATAATATAGATATGAATAATACTGGAAAGTTTGGTGCATGTAAGAGCTGCTGAAGTGGAGACTTTTGGCTCAGTATATGAGAAAAAACTCATTTTGAATAAAGGGCCTTTGAAGATATGTGTTATAATTGAAATCTACAGATGTAAATAGACAAACTGAAGGAAAACAAACAGCTAAAGGTGTGTTTTGGATGTTTTCTTCCTATTTATATGAAGAGGACAAAGAGCATGACCTCCTCACATGTTCAGAAACACATTCAAACCCAGGTCCCTGTGTCAAAATGTATAAAGTGCAAACAAACAAGGCATTGAAAGGGAACTATAGCTTTTCAACCACGGTTATTATGTTTTTTGTTTTTTACCAAAAAGTGACCCAGTGGGCTGTTTCTGTTGTGTTCTCTGAAGGATTTTGAAGAGGTGGAGGCAAAAACCACTTCACAATCACATCAATAAAGTCTGCACCCGGACTGGACTTTTCCCTGGAAGTCTGCAGACTCGATGAGCTGTGGATTTGGATCAACCCTCAACACTTGCAGACTTCCCGGAAACATGCCCGTAGTAGTCTGCGAGTTTGGAAATTCTGGGAAGTCCGGACATTTGGATTCAGCTCAAGGGGACATTACGTACTTTCCAAAGACGGGGTCCAGTGTACAGGGGATGTAGTTTTCGTGGTCGCTGATGGTCTTTTTCCCCAAGGTGATCTTCACATAGGGGTCGCACTGAAAACACAAAGCGTCCATGTCTTTTTATTTCAGCCTCCTCAGATTGTCCAGGAAACTGTTTGATAATAGTAATCTGATACTGCTCTGTACCTTCCCGTTGGTGTCTTTAGGCTGCAGTCCTTGAGCCTGGATGACGTAGACTCGGACCAAACACTCCTCAATGCCATTGGGAGGAAGTTTTCTGAACTGTCTCGGGGGGGCAGGGGTGGAGGGGTCGTCTGGCAGGGGGTAGATCTTAAACATACCCTGGTTAATGACGGGGAGGAGGGTTTGTGGGGTCAGAGTGGACAAGATGCAGTTAAAGGGGTGAGCATCAATAAGCGAAAATCAACATTTTAATTCAGATTAAATGAAAAGCAAAAAGAGTCTTCTGTACCGTGATATTCTGTGATGTACCGTGAGGTGATGATGTGATGTTTTACGCTGTTTTGTGATATGACAGCACGTTTTGTGTTGGACAAGACATATTCTTTGTTTACATGATTTTGTGATGAGGTGTGATGGGGTGTTTTGTGTTGTTTTGTGATGTAAAGCACCATAAAGTGACATAAAATGATGTAAAATGATATAAAGTGATGTAAAGTGATGTAAAGTGACATAAAATGACGTAAAGTGACATAAAACGATGTAAAGTGACATAAAACGATGTAAAGTGATATAAAGTGATGTGATGTGACCTAAGTCTTCAAGGGGAAGCAACTAATAAAAATGGTCCAAGTTGAATTTTAGTGAAATAAAGGTCAGCACGAACTCATGTTTTCTCTACATAAATACAAAGGCGAACAAATGCAGTTTAACATAACTGAATATAAAAGCTTTACCTTGAACTCTCCCACCACTGATGGATCTTCTCCTTCGTCCTGAGACTTTCCTCTGTACAGTTTGAACGTCTGACAGAAATCAGAGAGACCCTCGAAACCCTCAACCTTCTCCAACTCCTGGTCGTACACCTGAGGAAGAGGAGAGGAGTTTATTACGTATCCTTACTATTATATTACTATTACGTATTTAGAAGTGAGGGTATAACGTAGTAAATAGATGGAGGCAAGGGCTGAAAAAGAGGGGGAGAGAAAGATGAAAGGAGAAAGAAGACAGAGAGACAAAGAGGAAGAAAAGAGAGAGAAAGAAAAGGAAAGAAGAAGAGAGGAAAGAATACACAACATGCTCATGTTTTTCTATGTTTTTGTCGAATAATTAATTTTTACAACATCGTGGTTAACAACTGAAACATCACACACACACACACACAGGGGTATTTGCATTATTTTTAACAGTCTTTATCAGGCTGCCAACAGAGCGAACAAAGACACACACACACATTATTCTATATGGCATCATAGCTGAGTATTGGCCAACGTAATTCCACTGGTATTGGATTTAAACTGCAGCCAAAAGCTACTCAACACTATATTACACTCGCACTGCAGGGGCTGGCACAAGACAGTGTGTGTGTGTTCTTGTGTGTTCTTTGTGTGTGTGTGTGCTGCATGTGTAAATGTGTACATAATGTATCTGGGCAGGGGCGTCTAGGTGTCAAAAGCACAAAAAGATTCATTTGTTTTCATTAGCGATGTTTGTTTACATCAGATACACACACACACACACTCTGACACACACTCACACACACACATTCCCTCATTCTTTCCCTATCATCGAAGTATGACAGCCCTGCGGCGCGTTGCTGAAAAGGCGAACTCTTAAAAAACGCGAGCTGGAAACTGGTTCACTTCAGCATCAGACTAACAAAACTACTGTGCTATTATGAAGGGGAGGAAGAGGGGGAGGAAGAGGGGGAGGAAGGGGGTGAATATATGATATAAATGCTGTTTTAGCCCTATGTTAGAAGAAGAAAAATGTTGGACCATATGTATTCAACCAGGCAAGCACAGGAAGGAATTCCATCCTCAGAAATCGTCAGAAAAGAACTCCAGGAAAACAAAACTTGCTTGAGAATTATCACGTTTTTAAGTTTTCTTCAGTATCACAGTAATGCAGTGGTAGTTGTCTGCGCATGCATGGGTTCATTGCAAACAGGAACAGATATTAGGTAATTCGGCATACTTTAATAATGTCACCAATTAAAAAAAAAAATGGGGGGATGGCTTAAGTTTTAGCCCATAGCTTGACCCGCAGAATTCATGGTATAATACCTCCTCAGACTTAATCATACATCCAATTTTATCCCCCCCAAATTAAGTAGATTTAGCCAGAGACCTTGGTTTAAAGGAAACTCATTATTTGACAACACATAATAATTTTGCAGTGTTATTTGAAAAAATAAAAAAGAAACAGAGCTGTCATTCTTTGTATGATGTACAACTGGTGGTTTTTTGAGATACTGGCATCGAAAGTAATTCATTAAAATGAGTTGAAAGGGGAGGAGAGTACAGAAAGCAGCAAGATGCTTTCCATCGCCTGTAAATGCTTTTTTTTGTAATTAAAAAAGAGGGAACAAAGAGGTTGTTAGAAAAGAAGGGTGAGATGAGGAGAAAAAAGAGGGAGGAGGAGGAGGAAGAGGATGAAGGATGAGAGTGAAGAAGGTATATGGTCAAGATTTTGGGCGAAAAAGGAAAGAGTTGAAAAGCAAGGTGAGGAACGGAGAAAGAGAGGGTGATGAGGGGAGTTGAGCAACGAAAGAGAGTACTTGGAAACAGTAGCTCATATTTCAATACTCAAACACTCAAACCCAGTACCAAGGGAGAGGGGAGAAGGTTCAGACAAAGCACTAGTGGTTGTAGGGGTTGTATATGATATATAGAGGTAGCAGGGCAAACACCATCAATTATTAGTGATTTAACTTTGGGGCAGATCTTCGCTCAAACTGCAGTCCTAAGAGTTTGACTTTTGCTTTCTCCCTTGAGAATTAGACGAGAGACTGATACAATATTTGTGATGTTTGCAACATGAAGCAACCATCAGCATCTACCAAACTTAGCTTAGCACAAAGACTGGAAATAGGAAATGCATCAATCTAATGAGAATCTCTGTGTAGTTTTGAGTTGAAAGAGTTAATGAAGCACAAAACCACTTGGTTAGGGTTGATGTCCAGTTACTCATCTTGGCACAGTGCTGCGAAAGTTCCTGCCATCCTCACCCTCATTTGTTAAATCCATATAAAACAAAGAGTGCGATAATGGCACCGCCATTTTTATGGTGGGGTTATTTCATGCCTCAGATTTGATAAGTCTCCCGCACTGACTCCTAAAGTTAAGATGGTTAAATTCCTGTTTGCATCTTGTAGTAATACACTAAACATGTTAGACAAACTTAAGAAATAACGAGCTGTAGCCCAGATTCCCGTTTTTCAAGGAGTTGAAACGCATTGGGCTTGTTTGGAGGTTCTAAAGGGACCTAAAGCCACTGGTATAATTGGATGGAATGGTTGTTCCTGGGGACCTCATCAGCCAGACGTCCAATCAAACCTAGCGATCAATGGGCTGACAGACTTACAGGTTTTTGCAGCAGACTACATACAATAGATAACAACAGGTGTGGGTTTCTAGATGTGCGCCTGATGGTGGAAAGTTTCTCTAATCCAGGAAATAGGAAAGGAGACATTCATAGTCGTACATCAGATCTATGAGCTATATGGTTCTAAAACTATGATGGTAGTAAAAGGAAGGATTGTCTTATCTAAGACTAACGCCTTTATTTTGTGTACTCTCTTTTCTTTGCACTTAAGGTCTTTTCTTTTGCTCGTGAAATAAAGTAATTTAATCATAGAAAATACTT
Source organism: Lates japonicus (assembly GCA_033238685.1). Taxonomy (NCBI): domain Eukaryota; kingdom Metazoa; phylum Chordata; class Actinopteri; family Centropomidae; genus Lates; species Lates japonicus. The sequence continues at coordinate 769,758 of BRZM01000121.1, read as the reverse complement.
TGTGTAAAGGTGAAGCTGAGGTTGAGGAGGTTTAAGAAAGCATGGATGATGCAAATGACAGTCTGGAACACTGGCTCACTGAAGGACAACTGATCCCACCACCAGGTGGGGGGAGAAGGTGAAAGAGAAGGAGAGAGATGAACCAAGTCACAACAAGAATGGAAACAGCAGCCGCCTTTTGTGACAGAAGCAAAACCAACCAATTCTACTGTCAAGGAGGGAGAGGCATCCAAGGACAGAGAGACTTTACAGCAGACAGAGAGGATATTGAAGAGGACAGCACAAAGAAGGTTGGAAGAGGGGAGAGGAAGGAATTAGTGAAACTGAGCAGGTGGAAGTAAGAAATGGTGATGCATGTACCCACCGGCAGCCACACATGGACATAATTAAGCCACTTTAAAACCCAGAGTGCCTGATTTGCAGTAAAAAATAGCTCCTTCTCTGCTTTTTCTCACAGCTCAGTCAAATTCGAGCCCAGATGATACACATATTTTTAGATTCACTGTGACATGCACTTTCCAGGGACGCACTTTCTGATGCCCAATGGACTAAACGTCCATGAGTCTGCTTAGAAATCATACTTTAAATTTTCACGCCTTGATGCCCAGATCAGATAATTTACTTTACTTAAGATTATAAGATCATTGTAAGTTACTGTCCTATCTTTAGTGTGATGAAACTTTAACCTCACAGTTCATAGATTGTTCTAATTTCTAATTGGCTTAACTGGTCGTGATATATTTAGCCATTTCCAGCTCACTTTCTAGTAGACTCCCAAGGGTGGCAGGAGAGGATGGAAACAGAAACACATAAAGGTGACAGAAAAGGAGTCAACAGCAGAGAGCGAGTTGGAGAGAAAAGGTGAGTGTATTAAGAGACGGAGGTTTAGCCTGGGTCAGAATAAGGCTGAACTGTGCTCTCAGCTGACAGCGCGACCCAAAGATCACAAGGCAGAGGGAATAGAGGAGGCAGGAGCAAGGAGAAGAGGTGGCAGCGATGTGAGAGAAGGTAAAGGAGGCTGGAAAAAGGTTAGAAACAGTGGCTCATTTCCTGTGACAGTAGCAGATCTGAGAAAAGGGTTTGTCAAAGGAAAGAAAAAGAGCGGAGGGAGGGGATAACAAAAAGGAGGCGTTGGGTACAGGAGTAGGTGGAGGGAGATGAGGAGAGGGAAACCAAGGCAAAGCGACGGTAAAACCAGTGGCTCATTGGTCATTTTGCTATTTCCATCCAGCTGTCAAGTAAATTTCAGCAAAGTTTTGAATGTCGCAAAACTCAAAAGGCTAATTTAGATGCTTCCATCGGGCCAGGGTGAAACCATTTTAATAGGCTTCCTGAACAAAAAATACACCCACTAGAAAATGGAAAGAGCCTTTTCAGGGTCAAGACTATTGGCCAGCTGTTATTGTTCTCTATTGTGCCATTAATGCATTTTTTAATGTTTTCATCTCTGCAAGGAAAAGACAAAGAAATGTACTTTAACGCTGGAGTATGCATGACAAGGCCTTCTGGAACATGTCTGGTGGTTAGAAGGTACTAATACTACTTGGCCACATATTTGACTGATGTGTCCAAATTGATCATATGATTTATTAATTCACACAAACTCAGTAAAGTAAGGATACATGCAGAAAGCTGAAGCACTAAGAAGAGAAGACAGAGTTAAGTTGCTACAATTGATGTGAAATGGCTTTCTCAAGGGAGAAGGTTAGAGGTCTAATTTAAGAGTACAAAAGGCCAAATTTATATGATTAGTCATTTGTCGGCATCAGACAAGAAGACTGACGTGGTGCTCTGAGTCCCGTGAAGAAAAGGTCGGGCGTTTGGGGCCGAGAATCGGGATAAGGGGTTGAATAGAGCGTGCATGGCGATGTGGTACCTAGTGACCCTGTCTCATTTATCTTTACCTTGATGCCTGCACGCCTCTTCATTATAAGGACCTAATTTAATTATTAAACATCTTTAAATTACAGCTTTAAACTGTTTGTTTGGGCTTTTTGAGACTTGCTACAACAGAACCCCCGTCTTAACCAGTCCGTGTGTGGGCCCCCAGGGTTTCATGGTTGTTGTAACAGAGTTGTTTTTGTCTCAGAGGTCGAGCTTGTCTCTGAAGACAGAACATGATGTCCTCTGTAACATGGACACTACCATTATCAGTCGGGGAGTAAAGAGCAGAGCACCATAACGAGGCCCTCCAGGCACTGATGGGAAGGAAGGAACAGCTCGGTTCAATGGAAACCACCACCCAATTATCAGAAAGTGGCTGGCTGAGGCTGCGGTCCTGAGGTGACACCAAGGTGAGAGTGTGTGTGTGTGTGTGTGTGTGTGTGTGTGTGTGTGTGTGTGTGTGTGTGTGTGTGTGGGGACAGGTGAGTTGTGTGTACCTGTCACAGCGGCTGCAACCCAGAGGAAACAGACTGACGATAAAACAGCTTGGTTTAAATAAAACATGATTAAAACTCTTAATGTGGATGATGATGAAGCACAGATCTGTCTGCTCTGAAAACAAGAGCTACATTGTTGACTCGGACTGGTCCAGCTTTCTGACCTCTGTCTGTCAGTGGAGTTAAAGCAGCTGATGTGTTTTAAACTGCAGGAACCAGGAGGCCGATCACGCGAGGCAGCAGCACAGGATTGTGGAGTCGAGCTGACAGGTATGTACGAGAAACAACATTTACAAAATGAGGAACAGCGAAGTGAGGACGGGTCATTACAGCAGCCAATGAGACGGAACTAAAATATGTGTCCTCTGTCCAGAGACAGGGAGGTGTTTAAAGTCACCTGAGACCTTGTAATCGACTCAGCCACACCTTTAACTACCTACACTTTGTCAAAGTCAGGTCTCCTCTGAGACAAGTCTCAAGTCTTTAAAGTCACTTCTCAGGTCACAAGTCCACAGAAAACTCAAAGTCAAGTCTCAGGTCTTTTAGTCTCTGGAAGACTCTAGTCTTGAGCCAGGCTCCTGTTGAAGAAAAGTCTCACGCCAAGACTCAAGTCAGAGAAAACCAAGTCAAGTTCAGGTCATCAAGCAAATCTTGTCAGGGTCTTGATCCCGAGGGACTAGTCCAAGCCAAGTCTCAAGTAAAGTAAGTTCTCTCAAGTCTCAAGTCCCTGGGAAACAAGTCAGAGTAACTCATGTTTTAAGCCTCCTTAAGTCTCAGTTCAGTCACAAGTCCTTGGGGACAGGTCCCAGGTCAAGTCCTACGACTCTGGTGCAAGATGTCATGTCTTTAGTCTGTTGGAAGCAAGTCTCAGGTTTTGTGAAGAAAGTGACAGTTACCATTTTTCCTCCCGCCGTGGCTCGTTGGAGAGGAATGATCCTTCATCGCCTCCTCCATCCTTCACCTGCAGACAGATCACTTTCTTCCTCTCTCCATCATCATCCCCTTACTTCAGTCATTACTGCTGCTCCTCTCTTCATCATCCCGACTCCCGATCTTCCTCTCCTCCTTCTCCTCCTCCTCCTCTAATGAAAGATAAATGTGACTCCAGGTCTTCATCGGCTCATCCTCCTCAGAGACTGATGGACAGAAGCTGACGGAAGGTTTGAGAGAGATCACATCATGCCCCATAAACTGACTGCAGTGTTTTATGGGTAAAGTTCTAACATACTAGTAACAGTAACTGGAACCAGTGAATGTAGTGGGAGTAAAAGTATTTCCACTGTTTCTTATAAACCAGGATCCACTGATATTCACAGCGTCAGGACTGAGTTAAACTACATCACCGGCCCTGTCTGTGTGATGCTGAGCTGATGAAGCTGCTGTCCACTGGACGAAGCACGAGAAACATCTGATTACAAACATCCAGTTTTAAGTTTCTAAACCAGGATTCAGTCTGGACTGGGGTCAAAAACCAGCTGTGGGTCAGTCTGAGCAAATCCTGTACAACCTGTAACTTCTTTATGAGTTAGACCTGGTCCTCCCGTCTCAACCTGTAAACCACTCTGACCCTTGCTCCTCCCCAATAATCTGTCCCTCATCACCCGTCTCAGCCTCTGTCCTCACACACAGAGACTGATCCAGACCAGATGCTCTGATTATGAGATCACTCCACTTGGAGAAATCTGGATTAAGTTGTCGTGGATATTTCAAGAACTCCCTGAGAGTCAGAGTGAGGCAGACGGCAGCAGCTGTCCAGGTGTCAGACTGGAGGTGTTATCAGACAGAGGACCTACGACGGAGAGAAAACAAGGATCCATGTTAAAGAGGAAATAATCTGCCTCGGGTCTGCCTTTCCCTCGGCCTTTAATAAATGCTGAAAGAACCAGAGCAGGTGGTGGTTAACTCCTCACCGCCAGACAAAGAACTGGAACTTACCTGTCTGCAGGTAACCAGGTCTTCATCACCAGGTCATCCTCATGTCTCAGACCTCCTCTCTGATGGCTCCTGTTTTAGACCTCAGTCTCCAGTTTCCCTGCTCTGACTGGATACACATCTTGAATTCATTCTCTGATCGCTGGTCAATCCAGGTTTCTGATGTGTTTACAGCTCATTCAGATTCTATCCAGCCTCTCACCCGTTTACAGTCTCTGTGTCACGCACAACCACATACCCATAGTTTCAGGAGCCTGAAAGAAAAGTCACATCTCATTTAAACCACAGTGAAGCTCACAGAAAGTGTCAAAGACCAAGTTCTTCTCTAAAGTCTGAAATTTCTGGTTCTTAGGTTCAGTTGAATTAGCCTCCTGAAAACTCAGAGAGTCGGAGCAGACCCTCTGAGTTTTCAGGAGATGCTCAGGCCACATCCTCACATCAACAGCAGCAGTCACCTGCTGATTTTTAGTCAGGTTAGTGTTTTGGTGACAGAAGGACAATGAAATCCTTTTCTCCTCCTCTGAGCTCCTCTTCAGCAGCAGATTAGTTCATAAACAACAAAAAGTCTTTCCTGTGAGCGTCTCATGTTTTCTGACTTGTCCACCAGAGTGACATCACTTCGTTCTGAGGTAAATGAAACGCAGCATAACTCACTGTCTCAAAAGCATTATGGGAACTCAGACTGTCTCCTTAACAGAAACTCACCTTTATTCTCATGGACGCTACATAATAGAGTTTTTAGTCTTTACTGAACAGGTGTGTGTGTGTGAACAGCAGGTTGACTCCTCTGCAGGTGTGTGTGTGTGTGTGTGTTTGTTGTCAGGAGAGAAAATGGCTATAAATCAAAACCACCCTCCTCCTCTTCTGAGTCTGGAAATCAGCCTGTCAGCTGTATAAAGCCCAAACTGAGCTCGTGCAGATGAATAACAGAGCCGCAGAGGTCACGACTCTGTCACTGCAGACATGCTCTGATTGGCTCAGAGAAACTCTGCTACTGCTTATCACCCCTAAACCTGAAACATATCACACACACACTGACAACACACTGCCCTTCTCTCACCCCAATTTTCCAGCTCTCAGTCAGGAGTCGTGGCAGGATTGGAGGGGGTTCTCTCTCGGGTCCAGCTCCCAGAATCCATCAGCAGAGTTAATGGTTTATGAAACCACCATCAACTTGTCGGTGAAACGGTTTAGTCCTCGTTAGAGAAACAGAAGATTTGACTTTAATAAAAGATGAAACCTGAGGTTTCTGTTGATTTGATCTTCTGACGTTTCATCAGTGTTTGTTCCGGCTCGCCTCCAGAATCAAATGTTAATGAGTCTAGTATTTTGAGGAGAGTCTGAGACAGATAACACTGATCTGCTTACAGACCCAGACCAGGTCCTGATGGTCCCCCTCTAAAACCAAGCAACAGCATCACAGACACTTTCTCCTGCTCCATGTCTTCATCCAGAGACCTGACGTCATGAGGTGGAGGTTTCTCCTGTACCTGAGCTCAACGTGATGATGGTCAGAGTCTGGACTTATTGATTTAGCTAAAATCAAATAAGGTGCTTCCGCTGTAGTACCTGTAATCCTGCACCACCACGGCCGGAAACAAAGAGAGAGAGAGCTGATCCACACACACACACACACTCAGTCCAACCTGGACCAGCTTCTACATCACCTGAAGACCAGGAACCTTTAACGCTATCATCAGGCCTGTGCACAGGAGGGGCGGAGTCTGACTCAGACCTCCACACACACCAATGACCCCCACTCCAATGCTATACAATCTGCAGGCTGACGCAGGAAGTGTCTTGTTACAACTCCTGCTTCCTGTCAGACTCTGGGTCTTGGGATCGACTGACTTGGAACCTGAACCTGCTCCTGGTTTGTCTCGACTAAGGACCTGGATCTTGTTGTTCTGGATTGTTTGCCTTTAAATCACGATCGACTCTGGCGGCGCTGAGCTCAGACTCTCATCAGAGTTTAGATTGTAGGTTAGTTCACTCAGCTGATTACAGTTACTGCAGGAGAAATGTAACAGAGTATTTGTACTGTGAGACAGTGAGCAGCAACATCCCTCTGTTCTGCTGCCCCCCCCGCTGGAGCTCAGGATTTATTCATTTCTTTCTCCACAGAATCTCTGTTCCTCTGTGGGTGTCGCTGCCCTGCCAACCCCGCACTGATAAATGACTCTGGTCCTGCTCCAGGTTTCATTCGGGTCGATGCATGAAATGAGCTGCAGTCCACTCACATCAAACACACATCAGTCAAACACCTGCAGAGCAAACAGCCAATCACAGAGCTCAAACACACGTCTGTCAACATCAGGACTGAGGTCAGCGCCTCCACCTGAACCTCCACCTGTGTCTCTGTGACGTCGTCACACCTCCACCTCTCTGAGTGTCGGTGGTTCCTCCTCCTCTGGATGAGGAGCTGGTCACAGATTCTTTATTTCCACTCTCTGTTATTCTCTGTTCGTCCGAACCTCCAATTAAACCTCACAGCCGGGCTCTGCAATGCATGCTGGGAGCTCACAAGGACGTCTGCAGGTTACGTCCTCTGTGTGAGAGGAGGTTTGATTCAGTGTCACAGCTGAAGAACAGGACTTAAACCACGGCTTCAGATTCCTCTGAGTCAACCTGTCTCCTCTGGCAGTAGAGTCAGTAGAATCAGTAGACACAGTAGAAACACAGTAGAATCATTAGAAACAGTAGAATCATTAGAAACAGTAGAATCATTAGAAACAGTAGCGTCAGTAGAATCAGAGAGGTCAGATGGTGCAGCTGCAGCTGTTTCCTGCTGCGACTCCTCCAGATCACAGAAGCTTATATAAGAGGATGTGACTGTGCTGAAGCTGAGAGCTGAGTAAAGAGGTGATGTTTGAGTGTTAACGCTCCACAGAGCATCTTTCTTTACATCAGAGGAGAAAGACGCAGCGTTTGTTTCCTGCACGCCGCAACAACAGAAGATGTTTCTATACATAGAGTCTCATATGAAGAGCCGGAGGCTGCAGCAGCGCTCAGAGAAGAAACTGATGCTCAGTGAAGCAGGAGGAGCAGATAATTGTCTATAATATACAGTAAGGATTATGTCATTGTAACCTGATTCAGTAACCTAATCAGCTCTGATATTTAGACCAGAGGAGGAGAGAGGAGAGGAGGAGGAGGAGAGGAGGAGGAGGAGAGGAGGAGAGGAGAGAGAGGAGGAGAGGAGGAGAGAGGAGGGGAGGAGAGAGGGAGGAGAGGAGGAGGAGAGAGGAGAGGAGGAGAGGAGGAGGAAGGAGGGAGGAGGAGGAGGAGGAGGAAGAGGAGAGGAGGAGATAATTGTATATAATATACAGTAAGGATTATGTCATTGTAACCTGATTCAGTAACCTAATCAGCTCTGATATTTAGACCTCAGAGGAGGAGAGAGGAGAGGAGGAGGAGGAGGAGGAGGAGGAGGAGAGGAGGAGAGAGGAGGAGAGGAGGAGAGGAGAGGAGAGGAGGAGAGAGGAGGGGGAGGAGAGAGGCAGGGAGAGAGGAGGAGGAGAGGAGGAGAGAGAGAGGAGGAGGAGGAGGAGGAAGGAGAGGAGGAGGAGGAGGAGGAGGAGGAGAGGAGGAGGAGAGGAGGAGGAGGAGGAGGAGGAGGAGAGGAGGAGAGGAAGAGGGAGAGGAGGAGAGAGAGGAGGAGAGGAGGAGAGGAGGGAGGAGGAGGAGAGGAGGAGGAGGAGGGAGGAGGAGAGGAAGAGGAGAGGAGGAGAGAGGAGGAGGAGGAGAGAGAGGGAGAGGAGGAGAGGAGGAGGAGGAGGAGAGGAGGAGAGGAGGAGAGAGGAGGGGAGAGAGAGGAGGGGAGGAGAGAGAGGAGGAGAGAGGAGAGGAGAGGAGGAGGAGGAGGAGGAGGAAGAGGAGGAGGAGGAGAACACGATGATGACGATGATGACAGTGATGAAACATGATGACGATGATGATGATGACGATGATGATGACGAGATGAGGATGATGATGACATGATGATGATGACGATGATGATGATGATGACGACGAGATGATGACGATGAGATGACACGATGTGACGATGATGACGTGACCATGACGACATGACATGACGACGACGATGACCAAACGATGACGACGACTAATGACGACGACGACGACGACTGATGACGAAATTAATGATGACGATGACGACGACGACGACCACCAAACCACCATGACGACGACTAATTAATTAATTAACGATGACAGACGAATTAATTAATGAATTAATTAATTAATTAATTAATTAATTAATGACGACCATGATGACCAATTATTAAACATGATGACATGATTATTAATGATTATTTATTGATGATGATGATGATGATGATGAGATGATGATGACATGATGACATGAAATGATGACATGACATGATGACACGACGACACACGACCACCATGATGACTAATTAATTAATTAACGACCACATCTGACTAATTAACACTGACCACACACACTGACTAATTAATTAAACACCATGACCACACGACGACGACCAATTAATTAATTAATTAATTAATTAATGATGACTAATTAATTAATTAATAAATGATGACGACGACGATGACAACGATGAATGATGACACACGAATTAATTAATGACGACCACACCATGAATGACACTATTACCAAACACATGACTAAACATGACCATTTAATTATGACCACACCATTATTTGAGGAGAGAGGAGGAGAGAGGAGAAGAGGAGGAGGAGGAGGAGGAGAGGAGGGGAGGAGAGGAGGGGAGGAGGAGGGGGAGAAGAGGAGGGGAGGAGGAGGAGGAGGAGGAGGAGGAGGGGAGAGAGGAGAGGAGGAGGAGGAGAGAGAGAGGAGGGGAGGAGAGAGGAGGGAGGAGGAGGGGGAGAAGAGGAGGGAGGAGGAGGAGAGGAGGAGGGAGGGAGAGAGGAGAGGAGGAGGAGAGGAGGAGAGAGGAGGGAGGAGGAGGGGAGAAGAGGAGGAGGAGGAGGAGAGGAGGAGGGGAGAGGAGAGGGAGGAGGAGAGGAGGGAGAGAGGAGGAGAGAGAGAGGAGGAGGTGGAGAGGAAGAGGGGGAGGGGAGGAGGAGGAGAGAGGAGAGGAGGAGGAGGAGAGGAGGGAGGAGGAGAGGGAGAGGAGGAGAGAGGAGGAGGAGGAGTTTTTTCACAGATCCTGAAACCCTTCCTCCTCCTCTCCCTCCTCTCCTCCTCTCCCTCCTCCTCCCTTCCCTCCTCCCTCTCCTCCCTCCTCCTCCTCTCCCTCCTCCCTTCCTCCCCTCCTCCCCCTCCTCCTCCTCCTCTCCTCCCTCCTCTCCTCCTCCTCCACCTCCTCCTCCTCCTCCTCTCCCTCTCCTCCTCTCCCTCCTCCTCCTCTCCTCCTCCTCCTCTCCTCCCCTCCTCCCTCTCCTCCTCCTCCTCCCTCCTCTCCTCCCTCCTCCTCTTCTCCTCTCCCTCCCTCCTCCTCCCTCCTCCCTCCTCCTCCTCCTCTCTCCCTCCCTCCTCTCCTCTCTCTCTCCTCCTCCTCCTCCCTCTTCTCTCCCTCCCTCCTCCTCTCCTCTCTCCTCCTCTCCTCCCTCCTCCTCCCCTCTCTCCTCCCTCCCTCTCCTCCTCCTCCTCCTCCTCCCCTCCTCCTCTCCTCCTCCTCCTCCTCTCCTCCTCCCTCCTCCTCCTCTCCTCTCTCCCTCCTCCTCCTCCTCAGATATTCCAGAGACGTCGTCACAGGCAACCATGGCAACAGCACTGGATGCCATTCACCAAGGACCCCTGAACATTCTCAAGGACTTCTGAAGTCCCCCACCTGGGATCTCCTTAAACCCTCTGGAATATGGTCAAAGTACTTGGGGGTTTCTTCGAGGACCCTTGAACCTGACAGACCTCACTGAGGGATGTCCTCTCATCGACCTGACACCTCCTGCCTGACCCCAGGACCTCAGGAAGTTTCTCAAGCACCTCTTTAAACGTCCATATTGAACTTCTAACGCCTCAAGGACCTCTGAGACCTCCTTGAGGACTCCTGGAAGATCCTGAGGGCCTCTGCATCCCTCCTCTGGACGCCTGAACTTCTTCAAGGACCTGTGTTATCTCTGCCCACAGAGAAACCAGGTCACACGGAGCTGAAACCTGGAACTGCAGCTGTGTTTGACTTTCAAATCTGAGTCCTGCTGACTCATGTTTCTAAGACTGAAATCTGATCCTGCTTCAGTCTGGACTCTCTGAGTCTGTGTGGGTCTCCCCTCCCAGCTCATGGTGTGAACGCCTGCATCCGGACTGGAGATATATCTGCAGAGATCTGATCAGAAACATCTGGATCTGATTCTCATCTGGTCTGTTGTCATTCACACTTGGATCCAGACTGGATCAGGTCTGACCAGTGACAGTCTTCACCACCTCTCAGTCCACAGAGCAGATTAAACCCCCCTCCGCCTCCCTCCGGGCTACCTCCCTTGTCTCCCTCCGCCTCCTCCGCCCTCCGCCTCCCTTGTCTCCCTCCGCCTCCCTTGTCTCCCCTCCGTCTCCCTTGTCTCTCCGCCTCCTCTGTCTCCCTTCGCCTCCCCTTTGTCTCCCTCCGCCTCCCTCCGCCTTTTGTCTCCTCCGCCTCTCCACCTCCCTCCGCTCTCCCTCCGTCTCCCTTGTCTCCCTCCGCCTCCTCCTCCGCCTCCCTTGTCTCCTCCTGCCTCCCCTTGTCTCCTCCTCCTCCGCCTCCCTTCGCCTCCTTGTCTCCCTCCGCCTCCCTCCTCCGCCTTCCCTTTGTCTCCCTCCGTCTCCTTTGTCTCCCTCCGCCTCCTTCCACCTCCCTCCTCCGCCTCCCTCCATCTCCTTGTCTCCTCCGTCTCCCTCCGTCTCCCTCCACCTCCCCCACCTCCCAGGATCCACTCCAGTGTCCACCAGGATCAGAGGTGGACGTGGGCCTTTCAACGTCTCCATCGCAGATTTACTGCCACATTAACGGCTCAGAGGTCAGGAGGTCAGAGGTCAGGAGTCTCCTCTCAGAGACAGAGGACCCTGAAGAGACGAACTGTCCTTTAATGAGGTCGTAAAATGATCCTTTCAGAGACGCAGAGAGTTCAGAGTAGATTAGTTTGTAGTTTTATTCTGAACCCGAATCCTTCAACATAATTAAGATTAGTTTCACAGAGACGGAGGAAATGATGCAATTAAACCAGTGATGCATAAATATCAGAGAACTGAATTAGAAACTGTGGAAATGAAAGGACAGAGGAAATGGATTTGTCTTTGATTCTCAGCTGAGTTTTATCAGCTGTTAAACGTCAGACTGACGAGACGGAGCTTCAGCTTTAATACACTGAGGGAGGAGACATGGTGGCCCTCCTTCTGGTGTCGTGAAAGTGTTTGTCCACAGTCTGTGTCCTTTGTCTGCCTGTCAGACAGGGTGTGTGTCTCTCCACCTGTGCACCTCCTTCCTCCTCTCTCATCAGCAGCATCCTGCTACTCGTTACCTCACCTGTTAACATCTCAGCCAGCAGCGACTCGCCTCCTCCATCAACCCAGCTCCACGTCACCTGGGAACCTCATGTCCCGGCCTCCAGGAGAACGCAGGCCTCACCTGTCACCCGGAGGAGGAGGGGGAGGACTGCACTGTTTGTTCCATCACCTCCCACATGGAACCACTCACCTCCTCAGAAAACACACACATGATCAGACTCAGCTCACCTCCTCCTCCTCTTTTTACCTCCACGGTCCTGGTGGGTGTGGCCCCTGCCTCCTCCACACCTGCTGCTCAATCACCATCAGCTCACTGCCCACCTGAACAGCCCACTAATCAGCTCCCTCCTCCTCCTCTCCTCTTCCTCCCTCCCTCCTCCCTCCTCCTCCAGACCTCCCTCACCTTTAAGTTAAAACACATCACAACTGAAAACTGCTGACACTGCACTGTTGAATAAAATCAACCTTGGAATCCTGGTCCACAGGTCCAGGTCCAGGTCCAGGTCCAGTAGAAGGTCAGAGACAGACAGAGAGGAGAGACTGAGACACAAACGAGCTGATATTTATCTCACTCTGCTGTTTAGAGAGGAAATAAAATGACAGCAGGAATCATCTGTTCTGACCTCTCGACTGTCAGTAAACACACATTCATCCTGTCTGCAGTTAAAACCTCAGCTGGGAGACCAGGGAAAGGTCATCGCCTTCTGCTTCCTCCATCATCCTCCCACCAACACTATCAGTCACGGAGAGGAGGAGGGAGGAGAGATTTATATGAGGAGGAGGAGGTGGGGGCTGGAGCAGGAATCATCGGGAGGCTGCAGCTTTCAGTTCATTCCAAAACAACACGCATGAATTCTTCTCCAGCTCATATTGTTTTCTGCTCCCCACAGATCTCTGAGCCTTCCTCCTCCTCCTCTTCCTCCTCCTCCTCCTCCTCCTCCTCCATTCCTCCTCCTCTTCCTCCTCCTCTCCCTCCCTCCACTCCATCATCTCTCCTCCTCCCTCTTCCTTCCTCCTCCTCCTCCATCTTCCTCCTCCTCTTCCCTCCATCATCTCCATCTCCACATTTCTCCTCTCCATCTCCTCTCATCTCCTCCTCCACCTCCCTCCTCCTCACCCCTCACTCACCCTCACTACCTAATATTTTTAATCAGCTGATTTTCAGCAGGATGATGAAGCTTTGGTCATTCGCCCGTCTGTGCACAGCCTAGCATCATTATCTTCATCTGTCAGAATCATCATCAGTTAACGGCGAACAAACCTCCATCATCTGCTTTATTATCAGCAGCTCACCAACACACTGACAGAGCCTCGCCTTCATCATCCGCTGCTGCCCTCTTCCTCCCTTTTCCTCTTTAGTTGATGTTTTTATTATCGGACATGGAATTAACTTCAAACACAGATTTCAATGACACGCAGCAGTGTGGATGATGGGAGTTGTGGTCCTCAGTGTCTCCTGGTGTGGAGAAGAAGGTCTAGGGTCTGAATTATGGATAATGTCAGAAACAAGTCAACGACACAGAACACAGATTTAAACTTAAACTATGGATTTATTCTCTACCATGAATCCAGCCCCTGGTGAATTATCACAGTGTAACTATCATCAGTTATTTATGTCATAATTAAACATATCTTCACTCAGATTCTACATTAAATTAATGCACAAGTGAAACTTAAATTGCATGTTTTTTGAATGGAGTTTATGCAGGGTTTAATGAGCAGCTTCACGGCTTCAGGCATTTTACTCTGTAAAACAGATGGAGCAGCGAGGGAGAGGAGGCTCAGATAAACAGCTGAGTTTAGTCAGGGTGGAACTCCCTCCTGTCTCCTCCACCCCTCTCCATCCCAGCATGCAGAGCGGCATGCCCAGTGATGAACATGACAGCATCACCCCCAGTGTTTCCTTTATCTCCTCTCTGCTCTGTGATTTACGCTTTACCTTCTTCTTATCAGACCTCATTGCTTAAGAAGCCGTGAACACGATAAGAAACAGCGCCTGACTGCTCCTTGTTAACTTAAATGAAGAAGAAAACCTGTGAATCTCAACATTTGTCTGTTTCTGCTGCATCACTTCATCCTGCAGATGTTTCTGTTAAACCCTGAACATCCTGTGTTTGGTTACTGAAGTCTCTGTAAACACCTGTTTTCATTTGTCTTCAGTCTGAACATCAGAAACCTGTCTCTCACTGGAAACATTACAACTGATGTTCAGGAGGTAAATCTGATTCATCCTGATGTGGTTGTTTAGACTCGATCGATTCCTGTAGTTCCAGATCCAGACTCCTGAGGAAATTGCATCCATGATGATTTCACCAGGTCAAATATCAGACTGAACTCAGCATGGACCACTGCCTCTGTTCATTTATCTTGTATATATGTGCTGTTATATCTGGACGAGCAAACCCTGTTAAACTGTGTGTTTATTCTGTTTTCAGCTTCCAACTTTTTCATCATTTTACAAAACCTGCTGAAGATGTCTCCTCGATCGAACCCTGTGGATCTTTTGGTCTGATTTCTGCTGACACATTTAAACTAACAGAGAATGAAATGGTCAGACACTGAGCTGCTGTATTATTCTACTATTTACAGAAACTGAACTAGACCAGCTGAACTCTGTCTCCATCATGATGATAAGTTAATTTGATGCTCATCAGGAAACTGTGGAACATTTCAAATCTTCTGTCTTTTTTCTGCTGAAGAGAAACTGAGTGAATTCAGCTTTTTTCTCCTTCAGCCTGAAAATGTCTCCAGGTGTTAAACTGATGAACTCAGATCTCGAACTCGTGTCCTCAGCCTAACCACTCATTTCACTCCTATCCTCCTCCATTTCTCTCCTTTATTCTCCTCCTCTTTATCACTCCATCCATCAACTGACTGGACGGGCTTTACTGCAGCCTCAATAACCAGCCAATAACCCCCCCACACACACAGCCACCTCCACCTCCCTCCCTCCTCCCAGAAATGAGCGTTTCTCTTCACCTGCTCATTCATCCTCTTTTCTTTCTTTCCCTCTGTCTTATCTCATCATCATCCTGCCAGAGCCAAGAAGCAGAGGAAACATGAAGAAAACATGGAGGAAACGTGAAGGAAAATTGGAGGGAACGTGAAGGAAACATGGAGGGAACATGAAGGAAACATGGACGGAACACGAAGGGAACATGAAGGAAACATGAAGGAAACATGGAGGGAACATGGAGGAACATGAGGAAAATGAAGGAAACATGGAGGAAACATGGAGGGAACATGAAGGAAACATGGAGGAAACATGAAGGAAACATGGAGGGAACATGAAGGAAACATTAAGGGAACATGAAGGAAACATGGAGGGAACGTGAAGGAAACATGGAGGAAACATGAAGGAAACATGGAGGGAACATGAAGGAAACATTAAGGGAACATGAAGGAAACATGGAGGGAACGTGAAGGAAACATGGACGGAACACGAAGGGAACATGAAGGAAACTTGAAGGGAACATGAAGGAACATGAGGAACATGTGGAGGAATATGAAGGAAACATGAAGGAAACAGAGGAAACATGAAGGGAAACATGGAGGAAACATGAAGGAAACATGGAGGAAACATGGAGGAAACATGGAGGAAACATGAAGGAAACATGGAGGAAACATGGAGGGAACGAAGGAAACATGGAGGGAACGTGGAAGGAAACATGGAGGAAACATGGAGGAACATGAAGAGGAAAAGGAAATGTGAAGGAAACATGAAGGAAACATGGAGGAACATGGAGGAAACATGAAGGAAACATGGAGGGAACATGGAGGAAACATGAAGGAAACATGGAGGAAACATGGAGGAAACATGGAGGGAACATGGAGGAAAGATGGAGGGAACATGGAGGAAACATGGAGGAACATGGAGGAAACATGGAGGAAACGTGAAGGAAAATTGGAGGAAACATAGAGGGAACATGGAGGAAAAATGAAGGAAACATGGAGGAAACATGGAGGGAACATGGAGGAAAAATGAAGGAAACATGGAGGAAACATGAAGGAAACATGGAGGGAACATGGAGGAAACATGAGGTAACATGAAGGAAACATGGAGGAAACATAGAGGGAAAATGGAGGAAAATGGAGGAAACATGAGGAAACATGAGGAAAAATGAAGGAAACATGGAGGAAACATGAAGGAAACATGGAGGAACATGGAGGAAACATGGAGGAAACATGGAGGGAACATGGAGGAAAAATGAAGGAAACATGGAGAACATGAAGGAAACATGGAGGAAACATGAAGGAAACATGGAGGAACATGGAGGAAACATGGAGGAAACATGAAGGAAACATGAAGGGAACGTGAAGGAAACATGGAGGGAACGTGAAGGAAACATGGACGGAACACGAAGGGAACATGGAGGAAACTTGAAGGGAACATGAGGAACATGGAGGAAACATGAAGGAAAATGGAGGAAGATGAAGTAAAATTAGAGGGAACATGAAGGAAACATGGAGGAAACATGAAGCAAACATGGAGGAAACATAAAGGAAACATGAAGGAAACATGAAGGAAACATGGAGGGAACATGGAGGAAACATGAAGTAAACATGGAGGAAACATAAAGGAAACATGAAGGAAACATGGAGGGAACGTGAAGGAAACATGGACGGAACATGAAGGAAACATGGAGGAAACATGAAGGGAAACATGGAGGGAACATGGAGGAAACATGAAGGAAACATGGAGGGAAACATGGAGGAAACATGAAGGAAACATGGAGGGAACATGAAGGAAACATGAAGGAAACATGGAGGGAATGGAGGAAAAAGGAAGGAAACATGGAGGAAACATAGGAAACATGAAGGAAACATGGAGGGAACATGGAGGAAACATGGAGGAAACCCGGGGGGAGGACGGTGAAACAAAGCACAGTCAGTGTAGACCATGAAGTGGTCATGAGGAGGATGCTGGTTGCCACGGCGACACCTCTCCTCCTCCTCGGGGAGTCACATGTTGGTCAGAGAAGATTCATCTGAACGTATTCTAATGTCCACAGTTTGCTCTGAGCTGGAAGGAGAACAAGCAGAGGAAATCAATAACACAATATAACACTGTGTGTGTGTGTGTGTGTGTGCGCTGCCTAATGAGAAGCAGTGAGTCTCTGCTGCGTGTCAAACTGTGCTGACAGTCAGTGAACATGACGTGTTTGCAGTCATCAGCAGTCAGTGAACGCATCATTGTGACAGTCAGTGTAATGAATGCAGCTCTGGTGTCAGTCAGTGAACGTCACACAGAGTCAGTCACAGCAGGTGTAAATAACAACTGAACACAAACACATTCACTTTACATTCAGACTGAAGACGACTGGAACTGTTATTGATTATTACAGTGATGGTCACATGACAGGAAGTGTAAAGATCCTGATCTCTCTCTCTGTCGTCCTCCACACTCATCAAACTGTCTGAATGTCTTCAGTGTTTCTTAACCTGCTGATCAGAGACTGTATCAGAGGCTGAAGGACTAAAGCTAACGTTAGGCTATACATATAAACCAACCACACCACGGTGGTCACATGACGTCAACGGCTCTGCCTCATCAAGTTTCCAACTGCTCATTTCATTTACTCTGAGCTCTTCTACAAAAGCCTTCTTCTTAGAAAGTTAGTGATAGTTTGTTACGTGAGTAGAAACACAACGAGGCTAAAGGACTGGGTAGGATGGGTTATGTTAACGCCCCCGACAACCTCTGTAGTCTCATTTAGACACCTCGTTAGCAACCGCCTTTTTAAGACACGAAAAGCTTCAAACATCAGGAGTGGGGATTTACTGACCCATTTTATGTCGGAGAATAAAACCTGAAAATGTCTTGAGCTCGTGTTAAAACCAGTCAGTGTGTGTGTGTGTCAGTGTGTTATCAGGTGGTCGTGCTGACAGGGAGGGAAACAGCTGATGATGATTGATACTTGGATCCATCGTCTCCACACAAAGCAGAAAAACCATTACTGAGGTCTGATTGAAAACCACAGAGGGTGACCAGCACTGAGTGTGTGTGTGTGTGAGTGTTTCATCTTCAGTTAAAAACCAAAATGTCCTCCACCTCCTCAGTTTCCTTCAGTCACTGCTCTAACCACCTGCCTGACAGTAAAATCAGAGTTTAACTCTCAGACTCGTGGCTGAAGCAGAAAACGTTTCTCTTGTTTCTGTCTCAGAAAACAGTCCCCAAATTCACTGAGGCCAGAGGAGGAGGAGGAGGAGGAGGAGGAGCAGAAGGAGGAGGAGGAGGAGGAGGAGGAGGAGCAGAAGGAGGAGGAGGAAGAGGAGGAGGAGGAGGAAGAGGAGGAGGAGAGGGAGGAGAGGGAGGAGAAGGAGGAGGAGAGGAGAGGAGGAGGAGGAAGAAGAGGAGGAGGAGGAGGAAGAAGAGGAGGAGGAGGAGGAGGAGCCAGTAATGACTCACATTAACAGAATACCAGTGTCTGACTCCTTCTCTTCCTCTAACTCCTTTAAATGTTCTCACAGCTTCTTCCACACCTGGACCACATCTGTACATGTGAGGACCTCCCACTGAGTCCTGGACCAGGTTTCATGTGATCTCTGCCAAACTGGACCGAGCTGGACCAGATCTCTCAGAGTGAGGTCAGTTTTATTTACTGTCATAAGGAACAAACAGAACACGTCACGACTCGTCAGACTCTCTGGTTGTTGTATGAACGTCTCCATGATCCAGGTCTGACTCCAGAACCTGTTTGATGGATCTTTACGTTACTGTTGCAGGTAAAATCAAACCTGACACACATGTCAGGAGATTTAATCCTCTGTGTTCCAGCAGCTCCTGTGTTCTGATGTGTTTTATCAGTCTGGTGGTGATATTTACTGTGAGTCAGGTTGTAGTTCCTGTCAGGCTTTTATTGTGAAGGATCTCCTGCAGGTTTCTGTGTCTGACGTTTAATCACAGTTTCTTTATTCAAACACTGATGAGAAAAACAACAGACGCCATGTTTGATATGAAGAGATGGATCAGATCATTCATCAGCTGTTCACACACAATCATTACACTGATATATGACTGTGTGTGTGTGTGTGTGTGTTGACATCAGTATTCCAGTCTGCTGCTGACTTTCATTAAAGCCAATGAAAACAGTGAGCGGAGGATCGATAGAGTTCAGCTCTCACATATTAATATTTAAGAGCAGAGGACCTCACAGGTGGACTGTTTCTGTTGGACTGAGGATTAATGATGATCCTCTCAGCAAACACCTGCAATATGATGTAACCTCACCTCAACTGTTTCTAATGAGGAGACTGAGTCCACATCAAACTTCCTCTAAACTTCCTCCATGTTGTTTCGGTCCAATCGTCCTTTTTCCTCTGAAGGTTCAGACTGAAGTCTCCTTCACTGCTTCCTATCCTATCTCCTTCAGCAGAGGAGACACTGGAGCTTCCTTTACCACAGGAGAGGAGACAATGACGTCCCATGATTCCTTGCAGCAGCAGCAGATCAACATGTAGAAACGACAGAGCTCCTGTTTTCTGTCTGAGACTCGATCAGAAACTGATCGGATGATAGATCAGTGTTGGACAGGAAACATCATTGAGCTGTAGCTCTGAAAAAACACCTGGCGTCAGTGTTTCCTTCAGCTCAGCTCTCTGTCTGAGTTCCCTCTGATCACCTGACTCCTCCCACCTCGTCGGTGGTTTGGTTTCACCTGTTTGAGGCTGTTGAAGCTGTAGGAATCCAAAATGGCGGCCTTTGTTTTTGTCTCCCTCGGCTGCTGCCTCCGGTCTCTGTCTGATGATCTCAGATCAGCTGATCAACCTGTCGACGTGTCACCTCACGTGGTTTTTAGGCTGAGGTGAAGTGGTCACGTGACACCTCCTCCTCCTCCTCCTCCTCCTCCTCCTTGTCAGGTGGACACAGGGAGGTCTGATGTAGAGAGTGAAGGTGTGACGACCTCCATCTGCTGATTGGAGGGTCGTTAGCTGCATGAGACACACCTGGGCCAGGTGAGCTCCTCCTCTCAGACCAGAGGACAGCTGACGTCTGATGAGAGAGAACACACCTGAGGACAGATCACGTCAGATTGTCACAGGTGTGTTCTTACAGTGTCACACTAGAGAGGAAACAAACATGGAGGACGACTCGTCTCTGTCCTGGTCTCAGTCTATGACTCTGACAGACGTCACATCAGGACAACACAACACAACACGACGACAACAAACTGAGAGCAGGATGAAGACGAGGAGATCTCACAGGTTCGTGTGATGAAAACAGAAATACTCCAATAAGTAACTGAGTAAAAGTATTCAGTTACTCTCCACCAGGTGAAGTGATCTCACCTGCTCAGGTCATGTGACCGACTCCATCACTGTGGACCTACGTGTAGGAGGTGGTGATGAAACTCCAGGTAACCCCCCCCCCCCCCCCCAGTTAATCTGTCTGGTTTGTCGTCTGACAGTTTTTACCTGCAGATCTGAGATCAGGTGATTCCTCTGCTCCCAGCTCTGTTTTCTAATTATCTCCTCTCTTTCCTCCTCTCCTCCACTCTGCCCTCCTTCTCTCCGGCCTCCCACTCCTCCGGCTGGATGACGGGGGGGGGGGGATTAATTAAAAGAGTGTGAGCAGCTTCAGGACTCAGAGCTGATGGACGACAGGCTGTTTGTGTTTATCTGAGGTGACGGGAGGAGAACTCACACACACACACACACACAGCTGCAGTGATGGAGTCGTGGCTGAGCTGACGTGTGATTGGCCGCCTGCAGCAGCAGCAGCAGATTACAGTTTGGACGTTCAGTCTGACTCCATCACCTGAAGCTGAGACGCCTGATTAACTCTGTTAGAGATCTGTTTCTGCTCTCTGCACATTATCGACGCCGTCTCACTCCAACTGGAAACATGAATTATTAGACACCAACCATCAGTTTGTCCTAATGAAGCCTCTGAGCAGCAGTAACTCTGCTCCTCTGAACTCAGCTGCTCACGTTCTTGTTGTGTGAATGGATTTCCTGTCGAGAGCAGAATGAAGAATCAGAAATGAACCACAGAGATTTAGAGACAGTGAACGCTCCTGAAACACCAGGAGAGAGTTTTATACACAGACTGTTACAGTTACACATCATCCTCTGTATGTGTAGGTGCACCTGCTGGGTGTGGCTCCTCCCACTTCACCTGCTCACCTGAACTCAACAGTTTCTGTGTTTTTCTGATGAACATTTCACAGGTGGAGGTGATGACAGTGAACACACCTCGTCACACAGTTTCAGTGCTGCATTCACTGACCTGCTGATGAATAATGCAGCAGGACGACAGCCTCGACCTGCAGCTCACTTCCTGTCTGCACCGCCGTCCACTGTGGCCAATTAGAGAGCAGGAGAGTGACCACACGCAGAGACAGGAAGTGTGTGTGTGTGTTTGTGTGTGTGTGTGTGCTGCAGTAGAAACAGGTTTGTATCTGTGTGAAAATGTGTCAGAAAGATGAAGGTCAGGATCTCCTCATCCTCTCTGCTCTGCTGCCTCGGGCCAAAACAGCCTCATAACAACGAGAGAGAGAGAGAGAGAGTGTGTGTGTGTGTGTGTGTGTGTGTGTGTGTGTGTGTGTCAGAGGCTCTAAAGTGAAATGTTTTGCTGCTGTGGAGAAATGACCTCCATGTTCAAAGGAAATGTTGACGTGTCGGCTGAAAGACTCTGATGCAACAAACAGTTTCTCTTCTTCTTTGAAAAAAATCGAATCCACTCTGATTCCAAATGAAGGAAATGTATTTCTTGGTGTTGGTCAGAACTCATCTGCACGTCCTCAGAGAACTGGAAGCTCCTGAAGGTTAAATCATGTTTGAGTTTCAGTTTGACGTCACTGATTCGTCCACAGTCTGCTGGGTTTGTGTCTCTGCAGTCTGAGCAGATCCAGGATCAGATTTCCTCAGGAACCTTGGTGGAGTTTATGGAACCTGAGCAGAGGAGAGAGAGGAGAGAGACAGCTCCTGTTTCTGTAGATTCACCAAACCAGCCAGTCATTTCTTCATCAAGCTGTGGAAGTGGAAACTCTCCTGAAGGAGCAGAGACCTCAGCTCAGCAGAGATCCACGTCCCCTGAGGTCAGACGGGTCCGGGTCAGACCGAGGTCTATCGCCCTGGGTCTGTTTAACATTTTGTCCGTCTGAACAAGTTCTCCTGCTCAGGAGGTGAAAGGTCAGAGGTCAGAGGTCAGACTCATCTCAGGGAACACGGGGTCACAGCTAATTAGCAATGCTAATGTTAGCAGCCGTGGCAACGGAGGAGAGTGAAGTTCTCCTCCTGATTCTGAACGAGTCGTCACTGTAACAGGAAGTGGACTTTTATTCTGAAATGAGCAGGTGTGTCAGCACCTGCTTCAGGACCAGACTTTATAACACAGGTGTGTTCTGACAGCTGTTACACTTACACACTGAGTCTGTGTCCAGGTGATATCAGGTGAATAAATCAGGTCTGAGATCAGCGTCAGAGAGACGACGACAGCAGCAGTTTGTTCACACACTCAATAAATCCATGTGTGTGTGTGTGCGTGTGTAAATAATTCATCCTGACGTCTGGAATTATGTCGTCGTGGTAACGTAATAAAAAATAAATGATGTAGCTGGTTCCAGTGGACTTCAATAATTCACACAACAATAGCAGAGGCAGGAGCGTCACTGGTGCATTATGGGTCGTGAGGAGGCCGAGACGTTAAATTCAATAAAGTTGATTTCAGCTCAGGTTCGTTCACCTGAACCTCTGAGCTCAGTCTGCTCTGAACCGTCTCTGAGTCAACTTATAAATAAAGGTTCCGTTTAAATCAGCCGAGTTAATGACGCCTCATTAAGGCTGACAACATGAACGTGATCAGAAATATTGATCATTGATTGATATTGATTGTTGTGTCACAGCGAGAACAAACTGTTTTTTCATTCGATCCAGATCCTGGAGCTCCTGATCCAGAACCCACAGTTCACAGGAACAATCAGCTGATGCTTCATGTTAACACAGACCACAGCTCCTCAGTGAATCATGAAGAATGAAAGCAGGTGTGAAGGTAAAGGAGGTAAAGGAGGGTCAGAGGTGTCCCTAATAAACTGAGCAGTGATAATCCACCATCTTCACCTGAGTCAGTGATGAGGAGACGGCTTCAGGTTCATGAGTCCAGGTGAGAGAACCTGTGTCTCATGATGTTTTTTATTTCTCCTGTTACTGCAGTGAGTCCGCCTGCAGCACCTCCTCCCCCTCCTCCCAGTGCTCCCACTCCTCTCGTCCTTTATGACCACATTAAAAACAGTCTTTGCTCTGTACAGAGGGGGAGGAGCTCTGACTATAAATAGAAAGTGGAGAATAAAGCCTTGGTGATTCTGAGCCTCCTGGGAGGGTGAGGGTGATGGGGGAGGGGAGAGAGGAGGAGGGGGAGGAGGGGGGAGGGGAGGAGAATCTGAAATGTCCGTACAGTGTTGTAGCTGCAGCAGAGAAATGAGAGAGAGAAACACAGGTGTGTGAAGGACAGGTGAAACAGAGGAGCTGCAGGTTTCTGACAGGAGGAGCAGGAGGAGCTTTCAGACTCCTCAGTGGTGCTGCAGTCAGAGCCTCGTGTCGTCTTCAGCTCAGTGTCTAACGTCTTATACTCATTGGAAAGCTCCTGTGTTCAGCTAACTGATGACGTCAGTGTTTAACCTGATCTGCACTTTATTCTTCTTTATTTACCTGATGTGACAGATGAAGGCTGATCGTCTGATTGGCTGTTGTCAGTCTCTCCTGTCCTCTCTGCCCCGACCTCTCACCATCTGAACATCAAACTGAGGAGGAGACGATCAGCTTCCTGTTCACGCTCAGTGGAGGTGAGCGGTCATGTGATCTGTGTTTTCAGGTGTTTTCAGGTGTGTCAGACGGAGATCATTTCTGAGCTGAAACACTTGTCTGGTTTTCAGATGGTTTCAGTTTTCTCAGTGTGGACGGAGCCTCTGTCTCTGGATCTGGATCTGAGGAGGAACAGGTTTCTGTCTTTCTCCACGTTCACCTGTCGTCTTCGTGGTTTCACTGTAGAGCAGAGACATGAGAAACCACAAACATACTGAGGAGTAAAGGCTGAAAACTGCTGTTATAAACCAGGTCAGACATGTTGGACCCAGAACCTCAGCTGGACTCACACACGTGAACCCTAACCCTCTCTCTGACCTGTTTTCATCGCCTGTTCTAATGATGTAAAGTTGATTCTCTGCAGCTGCTGTTTCCCTCCACACTGAGCCTGAGCCAGCTACACTCTGAGTCTGTTCCTCTGCAGCAGCTAAAAACTCTGAGTCTCCACCCATCAACTGCAGACCTGAACAACTCCAGAGGCTCCTCCACCTCCAGCTCCTCACCTGTGTCACACCTCCAGCTCCTCACCTGTGTTCACCTCCAGCTCCTCACCTGTGTTCACCGCCTTGAAGGCTGAACATCTGTCTGAACTCTGACTCTTTAATCAATCACCTGCTGATTAATTGAATCTTGACGTCTGTCGACTCGTCACTCGGACCTGTAGCAGCCTCAGGCTTTGAAGTTTTCCAGGACATTTCCAGGTCAGTCCAGGACTCTGTGTCTGTCGGTCAGTTTGCTGCAGCTCAGCGATGTCCTGCATCAAATTGAAACATCTCAGCGGGAGCTGGACAATGAGTTCAATCCCAGCATGCATCAGTGACGGCAAACAGAACTGGCAGGTAGGAGTGACAGGTGCACGACTGCAGGTGGACCTCAGGTGACTGGTCTGAGGGGAGGAGATGAAACGGGCAGAGACACAAGGAGCAACAACAGATACACACAACTACAGCAACACAACCACAGATACACTCACACACAGATACACACACACAGATACACACACACAGATACACAACATAGATACACACACACAGATAACACACACACAGTATACACACACACAGATACACACACACAGATACAACACAACACAGATACACACACACACACACACACAAGTGATACACACACACAGATACACAAACACACATACACACACACACAGATACACACACACAGACACACAACCGCAGACACACACACAGATACACACACAGATACACACACACACAGATACACAACCACAGATACACACACACACAGATACACTCCAGAGGAGGAGGAGGAGAGAGGAGGAGGAGGAGGAGAGGAGGAGGAGGAGGGGAGAGAGGAGGAGGAGGAGAGGAGGAGGAGGAGGAGAGGAGGAGGAGGAGGAGGAGAGAGAGGAGGAGGAGGAGAGGAGGAGGAGGGGAAGAGGAGAGAGAGGAGAGAGAGGAGGAGGAGGCAGGAGAGGAGAGGAGGAGAGGAAGAGGAGAGGAGGAGGAGAGGGAGGAGGAGAGGGGAGGAGAGAGGAGGAGGAGAGGAGGAGGAGAGGAGGAGGGAGAGGAGAGAGGGAGAGGAGGAGGAGAGGAGGAGAGAGGAGGAGGAGAGGAGAGAGGAGGAGGAGGAGAGAGGAGAGGAGAGGGAGGAGGAGGAGGAGGAGAGGAGGAGGAGGGAGGAGAGAGGAGAGGAGAGGAGGAGAGAGAGGAGGAGGAGGAGGAGAGAGGAGAGGAGGAGGGGAGAGGGAGAGGAGAGGGAGGAGAGAGGAGGAGGAGAGAGGAGGAGGAGGAAGAGAGGAGGAGAGAGGAGGAGGAGAGAGAGGAGAGGAGGAGAGAGGAGGAGGAGGGGAGAGAGGAGGAGGAGGAGGAGGAGGAGGATGGAGGAGAGGAGGAGGAGGATGGAGGAGGAGGAGGAGGAGAGAGGAGATGAGAGAGGAGGAGGAGAGGAGGAGGAGAGAGGAGAGTGAGAGAGAGGAGAGGGAGAGGAGGAGGAGAGGAGGAGAGGAGGAGGAGGAGAGGAGGAGGAGAGGAGGAGGAGAGGAGGAGAGAGGAGAGGAGGAGGAGAGGAGGAGAGAGAGGAGGAGGAGGAGGAGGAGGAGGAGGAGGAGAGGGGAGGAGGAGAGGGAGGAGGAGGAGAGGAGGAGGAGGAGGAGAGGAGGAGGAGGAGGGGAGGAGGAGGAGAGGAGGAGAGGGAGAGGAGGAGAGGAGGAGGAGGAGGGGGAGAGGAGAGGAGGAGGAGGAGAGGAGGAGGAGGGAGAGAGGAGGAGGAGAGGAAGAGAGGAGGAGAGGAGGAGAGGGGAGAGAGGAGGAGGAGGAGGAGGAGAGGAGAGGGGAGAGGAGAGGAGGAGGAGGAGGAGGAGGGAGAGGAGGAGGAGGAGAGGAGGAGGAGGAGGGAGGAGAGGAGGAGGAGGGGAGAGGAGGAGGAGGAGAGGAGGAGGAGGAGAGGAGGAGAGAGGGAGGAGGAGAGGAGAGGGAGGAGGAGGAGGAGGAGGAGAGGGGAGGAGGAGAGAGGAGGAGGAGGGGAGAGGAGGAGAGAGGAGGAGAGGAGGGAGGAGAGAGGAGGATGAGGGGGAGAGGAGAGGAGGAGGAGGAGAGGAGGAGAGGAGAGGAGGAGAGGAGGAGGAGGAGGAGAGGAGGAGGAGGAGGAGGAGAGGAGGAGGAGAGAGGAGGAGGAGAGGAGGAGGGGAGAGGGGAGGAGGAGAGGAGGAGAGAGGAGGAGGAGAGGAGGAGGAGAGGAGGAGAGGAGAGGAGGAGAGGAGAGGAGAGGAGGAGGAGAGAGGAGGAGCCACTCTCCACTCCCCACACTTCTACCCAGAAGTGTCACATGACCACTCACCTCCTCACCTGCTCCTCAGGTTATAACCAGGTCTGTTTCAGCTGCTCTCTGCAGCCTGTTCAGAAAGTGTTCAGACCTTTGTCCTGTTTGAAATGTTTATGAAAGCAGCGTCTCTGTCGACACAGTGACAAAGTGAAAACGTTGTTAGAAGAGTCTGTGCTGTGGCTCCAAACTATGCTCAGCTGCTTCCTGTTTGCTTTAATTATTTAATGAACCTTGAGATGTGTCTGATTCACACCTCAGGACAAACACTGCCTGTCTCTCTGCAGTCTGCGTCCATGTTCCTGATCTGTAGGAACATGAATTTACCATTTTCTCCTTTGTCAGGAATTTATCTTTGTTCAACCTCCACCTGCACTGACTCCAGCTTTATGAAACAGTTTCCTGGTTCAGGTTCAGGTCCAGATCCTGACCTGGTTGTGATCTGTGTGCGTCCTCCATCGTCCTCAGTTGACATGAGTAAATGAATTCATCCCAAAAATCTGTTTCCAACTGAAACACATGAATTTGAATGTTGTGTTCACTGTCACAGGATTTCAGCCTGAGCTCCTCCTTCATCACCAATGTGTAACCTGATACTACACCTGTGTGTGTGTGTGTGTGATGAGTTATTGACTGTGTGCTGCAGCTGTAATGAAGCTTCGGTTTGTACTGAACACAATCAGCTGCAGGTTATTGAGCTGAACAGGTGAGTCTCAGCTCATCGTGAAGAAGAATCACTGATCAGCTGATCAGACCTTGGTTTTCCCGCAGCAGAGGAACCAGGTTTTATGTGAAACACATTGTTGATGAGCTGTGTTCAGTCTGATGAGGAGGACTGAGACTGTTTCCTCCTGTCATCTGTCCTGGAGGCCACGAGTCAAATGTTTATCTGTCACCGCTTCACTCCTGCACGTTTCACTCAAATGTCTGAAATTAAATTTGGGGATTAAAGGAGGAAATAGGATTATGATGTTATTTCACAGAGAGAGAGAAATCCCCCTCGACTGCTCTGGCAAACAGAGAGCGACCGACTGTCAATCAGAGCAGAAAGACAAAAGACGAACCGACAGAGAGGCAGCGACACTGGGAGGGAAACAAACTGACTCTGAGCTCAGAGGAAAGAGGCTGAGCTGAGAATGATCCCGATGAACTGAACACAACAACGTTTAATTTCATCCTGAATCAGATTAAAGTCTCTCAGTTTAACAAATAAAAACAGTTTTTAATTCAGGCACAGAAGATGGTAATGTGGTGCAAAGGATCATTATTTCTGTGCAAAAACCCAAAGATCCCAATATGAAATATATTTTGTCTGAAGGAGATAATAACTAAAGCAAACAAGATTCAAACAGTTTGTTTGAACAAGTTAATCTGTGAGATAAACAATAAAAGACGTTCTACAAACAAACGAATAACTGACATGGACTGAATCTTAACTTGTAAGAATAAGATGCTGTCGTCTGCAAACAGGTTGATCCTGATGAGGACAGGACACATACTGAGTTCAATAAGATGCAGAAAACATGACTTGGTAAAATAACTTGAAACAAAAAACATTGTGTGAGTGAGTGAGTGAGAGAAAAACATGAGAGAAAAATACAGAAACCTGAGGAAGGATCCATAATAATGTGTTGAGATAATTATTTATACAAACAGGAGAGTAATTTAAAGTCAGATCTTCACTCAGGATAAAAGGTTTCTGTTTTCTTTTGTTTTAAATCAAACCTTCATCCTTTCTTTCTTCTGTGTTTATTCAGTAAAACTGGAGATAAAAGGTTTGAACCTGATGATAAAATCAGACGTCTCCTCTCATTCACTCCAGCACCTGTGACCTGTGACCTCTGACCTCTGACCCTCAGTCACATCCTGGCTGCAGGTTCTGCAGAGTTCTGGATCAGACTCTGACAGGAGGACGTGGATCTGAGCTGACACCACAGACAATCAAAGGTAATTCATGTCTTCAGGTCTGAATAAAAAAGAGCAGGCGTCAGCAGCAGAGTCATCCATCACTGCGACCATCGCTCCTCCTCTGACAGCTGTTCATCTCTCTGCTCGTCAAACCGTCACTCCGCCTTTCACTGGACCTCGTCCTGCTGTAAATCTGATCCTAAAACACCCCCCCACCCTTCCACCTGCCGCTTTTAGTTTCTCCATCAGGACAGGAGACGTCAGCAGGGACTGAAAGAAAACCTCTTCCAGGAAAAACCTGATCCCTGAGAATGTTTGAGCCTCAGAGCCTCAGGATGAGTTTCTCTGTATCATCATCAGCAGTTATTATTATTCTTTCTATTTGAGTCTCTTTTATTCTCCACCTCTCCGTCTCTATTTATAACAACTCTGTGATCTGAACACTTGTTTTTATTTTTACCTGTTCTCAGGGACGCTGCGACGACAGGTGACTTCTCTTTCATCAGCTGATCAGGAGGAGGAGGGTGGATGGA
This sequence comes from Lates japonicus, assembly GCA_033238685.1. NCBI lineage: Eukaryota > Metazoa > Chordata > Actinopteri > Centropomidae > Lates > Lates japonicus. The sequence goes on along the minus strand of BRZM01000121.1, from coordinate 740,980 downwards.
CAAAATACTCGTCTTGTTTTCAGACAGTGATGAGACCTGTCTCACATTCAGGATGTGAGGAAGGAAACATGAGAGTTCGTGCTCTGCAGAGGATGAACCCTGTGGAGACTGAGAGGAACGAACCTTCAGCACAGGTCATTGAACTACTCAGACGTCACTTCACTGTCTCTGTTTGATTCAGACTTTAAGGTGAGTGAAGGTAAACAAAGTGCTGTGACACCTGAACCAGTTTCTGTTTGATCCCGGACCTGGACAGTATCAACGAGGCTTTTAATGTGAAAGGACAGCATTGTTTCCTGCTGGATTTGATTTATTGATAGATCAGACATTGATTCACTGTGTGTGTGTGTGTGTGTGTGGTCCACTGAGAGCCTCTTTATGGGCCCTAAAACTTTGACCTTTGACCTTTTATCATCGATCCACAGAAGAAGAGAAAGGAGACGACTGAGGCTGTTTGACGTGAAGAGACTCGTTATGAAGTCATGTGACTTTAGAGTCACCTCTCTGTTTAAAGACCAGCTCTGTACTGAGGGTTAGAAGTCGACCTGCAGACACAGCTCTGGGTTTAAAAACCCAGCGGACCTCCTCCTCAGATGATCACATGTTCCTCTCAGGTTTGATCGTCACAATAACATCAAACACTTCCCCAAAACGCCGACGTTCATTTTAATAAAGAAACCAAACCAACGTCTCCTTCATCACTCCTCACTGATCCTCCTCAGACTGTGAGGAGGAGGTGCCTGTCTCTCCCCTCACACCTCCTCCTCTCTACACCAAATATACAGGAGGAGAGGAGGGGGAGGGGGAGGGGGAGGGGGAGAGGAGAGGAGGAGGAGGAGGAGAGGAGGAGGAGAGGAGGAGGAGGAGAGGGGAGCAGGAGAGGGGAGAGGAGGAGGTGGAGGAGGAGAGAGGAGAGGAGGAGAGGAGAAGGAGGAGGAGAGGGGAGGAGGAGGAGAGGAGAGGAGGAGAGGAGGAGGTGCCTGTCTCCTCACACCTCCTCCTCTCTACACCAAATATACAGGAGGAGAGGAGGAGGGGAGGGGAGGGGAGGGAGGAGAGGAGAGGAGGAGGAGGAGGAGGAGAGGAGGAGGGGGAGGGAGGAGGAGGAGGAGGAGAGGAGGAGGAGGAGGAGAGAGGAGGAGGAGAGGAGGAGAGGAGAGGAGAGGAGGAGAAGGAGAGGAGGAGGAGGAGGAGAGGAGGAGGAGGAGAAGGAGGAGTGAGGGAGAGGAGGAGGAGGAGAGGAGGAGGAGGGAGGGAGAGGAGGAGAGGAGAGAGGAGGAGAGAGCAGGAGAGGAGAGGAGGAGGAGGGAGGAGGAGAGAGGAGGAGGAGAGAGAAGAGGAGAGGAGAGAGAGGAGGGAGAAGGGAGAGGAGGGGGAGGAGGGAGAGGAGGAGAGGAGGAGGAGGAGGAGAGGAGGAGGAGGGGAGGAGTGAGAGAGGAGAGAGGAGGAGAGGAGAGGAGGAGGAGGAGGAGGAGGAGGGAGAGGAGAGGAGAGAGGAGGAGGAGGAGAGAAGGAGGAGGAGGAGGAGGAGGAGGAGGAGGGAGAGGAGAGGAGGAGAGGAGGAGGAGGAGGAGGAGGCCGCTGTCGCCCCCATGAGACAGAAATAACACAACAACCCAAAAAACACACAAAACAACCACAGAAGAAGAAAACAGGCAGCTCATCAACTCACACACACTGAGCTGTGTGTGTGTTTCCACGTCTCCTCCTGTGTTCCCACAATCCTTTGTTGTTGCTGACAGATGGTGATAATCAGTATTGTCCCCAGGAGACGAGAGGACGTCCCGTTTGTTATCCACACACACACACACACACACACACACATGTCACAGAAAAACAGAATTACACAAACACATGCTACTTCGCGTGTTTCAAACAATGATGCAAAACACACACACAAAACCATTTAAACACACAAACAGACAACAGCAGCACAAACACACACTGATCAACACACACACTGATCAACACTGAATCCATCATCTCCTCGTTATGAATTCATGGAGTCATTTTGTGGATGCATGTTGAACATCAGCTCCTCTAACACCACCTCTAACATCACCTCCTCTAACAGCAGCTCCTCTAACATCACCTCTAACAGCAGCTCCTCTAACAGCAGCTCCCATCACCCTCCTCTAACATCAATTCTCCCTCTAACATCACCTCCTCTAACAGTACCTCTAACATACCTCCTCTAACAGCAGCTCCTTCAACAATTTCCTCTAACATCACCTCCTCTAACATCACCTCCACTAACATCACCTCCACTAACATCACCTCCTCTAACAGCAGCTCCTCTAACATCAGCTCCTCTAACATCACCTCCTCTAACATCAGCTCCTCTAACATCACCTCCTCTAACAGCAGCTCCTCTAACATCACCTCCTCTAACAGCAGCTCCTCTAACAGCAGCTCCTCTAACATCACCTCCTCTAACATCACCTTCTAACATCACCTCCTCTAACATCACCTCCTCTAACAGCAGCTCCTCTAACATCACCTCCTCTAACAGCAGCTCCTAACATCACCCTCCCAACATCACCTCCTCTAACAGCAGCTCCTTCAACAGCAGCTCCCCAACATCACCTCCCAACATCACCTCCTCCAACAGCAGCCCTCTAACAGCAGCTCCTCTAACATCACCTCCTCTAACAGCAGCTCCTCTAACATCACCTCCTCTAACATCACCTCCTCTAACAGCAGCTCCTCTAACATCACCTCCTCTAACAGCAGCTCCTCTAACATCACCTCCTCTAACATCACCTCCTCTAACAGCAGCTCCTCTAACATCACCTCCTCTAACATCACCTCCTCTAACAGCAGCTCCTCTAACATCACCTCCTCTAACATCACCTCCTCTAACATCACCTCCTCTAACAGCAGCTCCTCTAACATCACCTCCTCTAACATCACCTCCTCTAACAGCAGCTCCTCTAACAGCAGCTCCTCTAACATCACCTCCTCTAACAGCAGCTCCTCTAACATCACCTCCTCTAACATCACCTTTCCAACATCAATTCCTTCAACAGCAGCTCCTCTAACATCACCCTCCTAACAGCAGCTCCTCCAACATCACCTCCTCTAACACCCTTTCCATCATAGCTCCCTCTAACATCACCTCCCAACAGCAGCCCTTCTAACAGCAGCTCCTCCACATCACCCTTCTAACAGCAGCTCCCAACAGCAGTTCTCTAACATCACCCTCCTTCAACAGCAGTTCTTCCAACAGCAATCCTCCTTCAACAGCAGCTCCCTTCCAACATCACCTCCTCTAACATCACCTCCTCACCAGCAGCTCCTTCCAATACTCAGCTCCTCAACATCAATTCTCCTTCCAACACCTCCTCTAACATCACCTCCTTTCTAACAGCAGCCCTTCCATCACCTCCTCTAACATCACCCCCAACAGCAGCTCCTTCTAACATCACCTCCTTCCGAGCTCAACTATCAACATCACCTCTTTCAGAGCTCAACTATCAACATCACCTCCTTTCTAACTCAGCTCTCAACATCACCTCCCTTCAACAGCAGCTCCTCCACCTCCTCTAACATCACCTCAACAGCAGCCCTCTAACATCACCTCCCTTTCTAACAGCAGCTCCCTTCCATCACCTCCTTCAACATCACCTCTCAACAGCAGCTCCTTCCAACATCACCTCCTTTCAACAGCAGCTCCTTCTAACAGCAGTTCTCTAACATCACCCTTTTCAACAGCAGCCCCAACAGCAGCTCCTCTAACATCAGCTCCTTCTTAACAGCAGCTCCTCTAACAGCAGCTCCTCTAACATCACCCTCCTTCTAACAGCAGCCTTCAACACCTCCTTCAACATCACCTCCTAACAGCAGCTCTCTAACATCACCCTCCCCCAACAGCAGCTCCTTCTAACATCACCTCTAACAGCAAGCAGCTCCTTCAACAGCAGCTCTAACATCACCTCCTTTCTAACATCAGCTCCTCTAACATCACCTCCTCTAACAGCAGCTCCTCTAACATCACCTCCTCTAACATCACCTCCTCTAACAGCAGCTCCTCTAACAGCAGTTGTGAGACTGTGTGTGTAACCAAACCTACAGGCCACCGTACAGAGGAGAGTGTGTTTGTGTTTGAGAAGTTTAATAAGATGAAACATGAAAAGTCATTTGTAATGAAGCTGCTCTGATCAGTGTGTTTGTGAATGAAACCTCTGATCTCAGACCTGTTAAAAGTTCTAACTCACTGATGACGAACATCAACAGGTTCATTTATCCAGCAGCTCGTCGAGCGTGAACACGAGGAGGATGTTTAAAGTCATACAGTCTTTAATCGCTCTGAGGAGTAGGAGGAGCTGAGGAGTTAGTGTGGAGGAGCGAGGAGGAGGAGCTGAGGGGAGTTAGGTGTGGAGTTAGTGTGGAGGAGCTGAGGAGTAGGGAGGGAGCTGAGAAGGAGGAGCTGAGGAGTTAGTGTGGAGGAGCTGAGGAGGAGGAGCTGAGGAGTTAGTGTGGAGGAGCTGAGGAGTTAGTGTGGAGGAGCTGAGGAGTTGGTGGAGGAGCTGAGGAGTTGGTGTGGAGGAGCTGATGAATTAGTGACGATCTCGACGATCATGATGATTCCCGAAATATCAGTGATGACCCGATGACATCCATGATCGTTTTATTTATCTGATGGCTCTGAGTGACATTCCGACGATCGTTTTGACTATCTGACAACGATTATCTGATTATCGTTTTACTATCTCGACGACGACGACCGTGATTATCTATCCGATCTTATCTATCCCAAACATCAGTGATTATCCCGATGACGACGGAGTCCGACTATCCTGTCTGTTTGACTATCCCGATCTGACGATCCGACGACCATTAACTGTTTGATGACCCGACGATTTATCCTTATCGTTTGACTATCCTTAATTATCCCGACATTCCGATCTGATCGTTTTAATTATCCGACAAACGACTTATCCCGATCAAATGAATTATCCTGACTAATTATTCCGATAACGACTATCCTGATTATCTTAATTATCTGAGACGATTATCGTTTTATCTGTTTTATTTGTCCGCATTTTATCTCGACGACCGATGACGGACCGATTATCATGATGACCGATGAGTCAGTTGACTATTCCATTTATCAAACGATTCCATGACGCATTCCACGGCCTCCATCCTCATCTGTTTGACCATCCCATTTGACCATCCCATTGGTCGATCCACCATCTGACCATCCCATCTGTTTGACCATCCCCACCGTCCCGACGACGATCCACGATCCGACGACTGATCTGTCCCCACCATCCGACCATCCTGATGATCTGTTGATGACCCGATGACTATCCGACTATCTCTGACTGACGAACGACGACTATCCTGACTATCGTTTGACCATCCGATGACCGTTTGACCATCCTGACCATGATCCTGACGATCAAAGTGATTATCCACGACTGTTCTTAATTATCCGATGATTATCTGTCTGTTCTTACTAATGACCCCGACCATGATTATCCTTAATTGTTTTGATGACCCATGATTATTCCACGTCGTTTATTTATCTCGATGATGACCGAATTATTGTTTATTTATCCGATTATTTATTTATTCTGAGGAGCAGGTGGAGGAGCTGAGGAGTTGGTGTGTGGAGGAGTTGAGGAGTTAGGGGTGTGTGGAGGAGCTGAGGAGTTAGTGTGGAGGAGCTGAGGAGTTAGTGTGGAGGAGCTGAGGAGTTGGTGTGGAGGAGCTGAGGAGTTAGTGTGGAGGAGCTGAGGAGTTAGTGTGGAGGATCGTCTTCATCCTGAAGGAGAAACAGCAGTTGAACTCAGGGTTTGATTTGAGTGTCAGAGGGAATCAGAACCATGACGATGAAGTAGAGCTGTAAAAATACCAGCGTCTGTTCTCAGGTGTCCGGAGCAGAAACATCAGAGAGGCTGAAGGATGCAGGTGGATGAACTGACTGGAGATCAGCCAACCAACAACAACAACAACAGGTGGAAGACAGAGACACTGAGGACGTTTACAGCCTCAGCTCTGCAGTACAAATAGACAAATCACATTATGATAATCACACAGAGCAGCTGAAAATAACTCAGACTCTGACTCTGTCTTCATCTTCATCTTCATCCTCAGCTGATGAACAGAAATAGATCCTGGATTCACCTCGTCTTCATCTTTAAAATAGATTCAGAGTGAAGAGGTGAAGCTGATGTCACTCCACCTGGAGGAGGAGGAGGAGGAGGAGCAGGAGGAGAGGAGGAGGAGGTGTGTTCCTGCCCTCACATGTCACCTGACCTCTCACCTGCTCCTCGTTCCCTCATCAGAACATAAACCGGTCTCCTCCTGAGCTTCTCCTGCTTCTTCTCTGCTCCTCGTCTGAAGCTGATGTCTGCAGGGAAACTCATCATGTTTCAGACGTCTCTGTGTTCACACACATTAATGCTCTGTCCAGACAAACAGAGCTTCACTGTGTTTCACTCTGTGTTTCAGTCAGGTTAAAACTGACTCTTTACACAGAGTTCATGTTCTGCTCAGTTTAGAACTAGAACCTGGTCCAGGTTCTGTTGTTTCTGTGGAACCAGTTTAGCTGAACACAGGTGGTTTCCATGTTTCTGTGACTCTCACTCCACTGACACATGAGCTCATTTAGTTTCAGGACAAAAGGAGGATGAGAGACACCTGAACGCATCGTTAGCTTTGGTCTCTGCTCATTGACGTTACAGTAAATCCTCCTGGGGGGGGTTGTCCCCTGAAGGAAGGACACACCTTCAGAGGACTTGTCCTTCACTGACAGAGACTGTTCTCTGCATTCAGATGGTTTCCTCTGTTTCTGCTGCTGTGACTACACACTCTGTCCTGGTCTGTCCTGGTCTGGTCTGTCCTGTCCTGCTCTGTCCTGGTCTGTCCTGTCCTGGTCTGGTCTGGTCTGGTCTGTCCTGGTCTGTCCTGTGGTCTGGTCTGTCCTGATCTGGTCTGTCCTGTCCTGGTCTGTTCTGGTCTGTCCTGGTCTGGTCTGGTCTGTCCTGTCCTGGTCTGGTCTGTCCTGGTCTGTCCTGTCCTGGTCTGGTCTGTCCTGGTCTGTCCTGTCCTGGTCTGTTCTGGTCTGTCCTGGCCTGGTCTGGTCTGTCCTGGTCTGTCTCTGTCCTGGTCTGTCTGTCCTGGTCTGTCCTGGTCTGTCCTGTCCTGGTCTGTCCTGTCCTGGTCTGTTCTGGTCTGTCCTGGTCTGGTCTGGTCTGGTCTTGTCCTGTCCAATCACAGGAAACAAACAGACGGTTTGTGTTTGTCTCTTTAAATAAGACCTGGCGTCCAGACCGAGTCAGTCTGAGACAAGTCCGAGTCAAAGCACGAGACCAAGTCATAAGACCAAGAAACACCCAGGAGTCAAATATCAACATGACCGAGTCAAACCAGTCACAAGACACAAGTCCAAGTCAGAACAACTGTGAGACCAGGAAGGTCTGAGTGATGAGGCAGAGACAAATCAGAGTCCAAATGGCGACAAGTCCAAGACAAGTTCTAGTCAAAATATGAGACCAAGTCATAAGACCAAGACAAGTCCAAGTCATGAGGCGAGTCATAGTCAAATACTCAGACCAAGTCAAAAGAGAATTTGGACAAGTCTGAGAGAAATCCAAGTCATGAGATGAGTCTAACTCTAAATAACTGACAAGTCCGAGTCCAAATACAGACAAGTCTGAGGCAGCTTCGAGTCAAAGCACCAAGAGACTGAGACAAGCTGAGGTGAAAATACAGGAGGAGTCTGAGTCAAAACATCCAAGAGATCAAGTCCTAGTCTTAACATCCAGAGACAGGAAACACCCACAAGTCAAAGACCAGAGTCAGTCTGAGACAAGTCCGAGACACTTCAGAAACTGTCTTGGGACAAATCAGAGTCAAATTATCTGATACACTGGACCTCGAGTCCCAGACTTGATCCAAGATCAGAGACAGAACCCAGTTTCCCTGAATGTTGATTAAATTCATCGTCAGGTTAATGAGCAGATCACATGACCTTTGACCCCACTCCATCAGTCCAGAGTCTGTTTGCAGGTTTATTGCTCTGATCAGTCGTCTCTCTCATTAACAGCAGATCAGTCCAGCTGTGGTCAGCAGCTGGATGGGTTTACTCTGTTTGCTTTGTGAAAAGAACAAAAGGCGACGTCTTCATCCCGTCACTGACAGACGTCCTGAGGCAGAGGAAATGTGTTTCACTCCTTCGTCTTCTTCCCCCACAGATCTGCAGGCACAGTGAGTTATCGTGGATTATAAGCAGAAATCTATACGCTGCAGTCCAGCTGACAAATGATCCCAGTTTGATTTCCTCTGGGGTGGGGGTGTCTGAACTGAATGTGTTTAAATTTTTATCACATAACCAGCCTCCTTTATTCACCCGGAGTGAGCGAGATGATAAAAGCACCAAGTGGCTGATGGGACTTGCAGCTCTGAGGCTGAGAGCTGACCAATCACAGCAGTCGGAGAGCGACCGTCATCATTTACAACATCTGTCAGACACAACAGTTTCCTCTGCTCTGTGTGAACACACCAGGATGCAGCTCACACACTAACACACACAGCAGTGACGAGTTTATAACATTCAGTTCTGAACTGAACAAACATCATTCATCTGAGTTATCAGCAGAGGTTCATCCTCTGGAGACAAAGACTCCTCCACTGTTTATTTATCTGATCTCAGGCTGTTCAGTAACACGAGCAACAGACACTGACATGTAATAAATAAACTGTGAGCAGCTAAAGTTTCTGATCCTTCCAGGTTTAGTTGATCAGATCATCTTTACAGATGGTATCACTGTTCTGATGTTGAAGCCCAAACCAACTTCCAGAAGTAAAAAGTCAATGTTAGGCTATAAACCAACTACACCACGGTCACATGACGCCAACGCCTCCACCACTAAGCTTCCAACTGGTCATTTCATTTAGCTCTGAGCTCTTCATGTTTCTTCTTAGAAAGTTAGTGATAGTTTGAAAGAGCGTGAGTAGAAACACAACGAGGCTGTAAAGGTGACTGGTGAGTAGATGGCTCGTTAACGCCCCCGACAACCTCTGTAGTCTCATTTAGACACTAGCAACCGCCTTTTTAAGACACGTGAAAAGCTTCCAAAACATCAGAGGATTTATCAGACCCATTTTATGTCGGAGAATAAAACTTGAAAATGTCTTGAGCTTGTGTTAAAAAACCACAGACCTTATTTCTGTGACATTTAACCAGAAACACTGACTTTGGGATTTAGGAACAGGAAGTGCTAGCATGCTAACATGCTAACTAGGACTTCCTGGTTTTAGGTTCAGTCCTGCAGGACTCTTCTTCACCTCATGATGTTAAAGTTACTCTTCACTCAGTTTGAATCTGTGAATCAGATGATGTGGATCCTCATTCTTCCTGGTTTCTATCTGCAGTGTTTTTAGCTGCAGTCGGAGGAAACGTGTGCAGCAGCAGATTATCAGCCTGTTAATAAGAGGAGGATGTGTTTAACAGTTTAGAGCTGGAACCAATATGTAGGTAGAAGAACAGAGCATCTGATGTGGCTGAATTCATGAATACTGCATGTACAGATGGATTTTAATCTCAGAGGAGTCTCTGCAGATCTGGACTCTGTGGTCCTGCAGGACCTGGTGGACTCTCATGGATTTCTGTGATAAAGGAGCTGTCTGTGATTAATGAGAGAAACTCTGAGAGTTTAAATGTCTGTAAATCACTACTGAGTTAACTCAGCTGAGCTCAGATCAGTTTATTTTCTCAGACTCTCAGACAATCAGACGACAGAACCAAACAGCTGATTCAGGACTTCACTGCAGCTCGTCCATGTTCGTGAAATCAATAGATTATATTTCCTGAACATGGACACAGAACAACACAACGCAACAACAACAACACAACACTCACTCAGATCTGAGGAGCTGGAACCAGCTCTTTGTTTCTGGTGAAACAGACTCAGACCTGCAGATATCAGTGATTATTGATCAGATGTGTGATCAATCGTCCTCTGTATTTATTAAAAAAGAAGCAGCTTTTTCCTCCTGGACAGAAACTGAAGCCTCAGTAGATCAGCTCTGTTCCATAGTGATCATCTTTATTAAAAACAGGAGCAGGTTGTTTCGAAAACCTGCAGCAACAGAAACATTAAAACTCATTTACAGTGTTTTTATTCTGCTCTTTATCTGCTCCTCACTTCAAGATGTTTCTCCAGTTTGTTGTTGATCAGTCTCTCAGTGATCTCTGAAGACTCACAACACCATGAGTCTTAGACCGGTTTCAGACCGACAGAGTCAGGGACACACAAACTTGGAGAAGATTAAAAATGCAAATGTGTTTTTGTGTTGTTGTGTTGTTGTGTTAGACCCTGGACAGGCCCTAAACACCCCATGATCTCACAGCCTGTTAAACAAAGTCCTGATCTGGACCAGTCCAGGATAAAACCTCAGAGAAACTTTGTGCATAAAGAAACGAAGCTGCACCAACCAAACTTCAGCTGATGAAGCCTACAGTCTGAGCTGCAGAGGACTGAAGGTGATACATGATACATGATAAATAATAAATGTCTCTGAAAGTCAGAAAATCAAACTCTGAAACTCTGCTCAGGATTCTGAGGAGCGTTGAGTTCCTCAGTCTGAATCTCTTCAAGGCCAAGCAGCAGCTGCTGCTGCTGCTGCAGGCCCCAGGGGCTGTTGGGGGAGGGGGGTCACTTCACACCTTTCCTTTGTAAAACCTTTGTAAGACCTGCAGCCTCCACTGAAGGTGAGTTTTATTGTGGAGGTTTTCTCTGTCAGCAGCAGAGAGAAAACTGCTGCCTCCTGTCCCACGGCCTTCTGGGAAAAAACTACTCACACTGTGTGTGTGTGTGTGTGTTGGGGGGGCACATCAAACCGAACGTCCCTGAGCTGATCTGAGAGCAGCAGCAGATCACAGAGAGACATGGAATCAGCAGGAAGAGAGAGGAGGTGCAGAGTCCCTGAATCTAACGTGATGTGTTTACTGTCATCTGCAAACATCTGCAAATATGAGTTTGATTAAAAACGCACAACAGGGACAGACTCAGATAACAGCTGATCTACAGTGGTCACAGACTGATCACTGTAGTGAAGCTCACACTAACGTGTTGGTATCCAGTGGAAAACAAGCTGCATTCTTATCCTGCTCTGACTCTGCAGCATGTTAATGAGTGTGAAGCAGGAAACCAGACCCAGACCTGGACCTTCCTCTCAGTCCAGCGTGGGTCTGAATAATGGAGGGAAAATAAAATGGCCTCTCAGTGTGAACATGTCTCAGGGGGAGCGAGGAGCAGCAAAGGTCGGTCGATATTTCCTGTTTGTGGTGGAGAGGTGTGAACATTTGAGGTCAGAGTCTCCTGAGAGGCTCAATCTACCACAGAAGAAGAAGAAGAGGAGGGAGAATACAGAGCAGAGGAAGAGGACAATCCATACTGATGAGGACATTTACATTGATGTGTGGGAAGAGAAAGTGTGAGGCCTCGTAGGTAAAAATCTCCAGGTTTAAAGACGATGCTCGGTGACTGCTGATCAGACACATCAGGCAGAGAGAGGACGACACCAGGGAACAGTTTGTGTCGTGTACGACAGTAAATATCCTGCCAGCTCTTCATAAACCCACAGGACGGTTCAGCAGCTACAGGCTCAGGTGTGGACGGAAACTGAAGAGTCACAGGGTTCAGCTAAAAACAACCACAGAGAAAAACTACAGATACCAGATACCAGGATCCACTCTGCTTCATGCACCTGGTTTTTACCTGTTCATTGAGCACTGAACACGACCTGAAGTTCAAACTGTGATGAAACGGGTGGAGACGTGGTCCGGTTCTCTGGATAGAACCAAGGATCAAGAATCCTGATCTGAACTGGATCAAGGATCAGAGATAATCTGATGGAAAACAAGACGACTACAGAGACTCAACAAACGACGCAGAGGCTGCTGTGAATCTGCTCAAACCACCAGACGTCAGAGCAGAATTCATCTTCACAAAGTGACAGTGTGAGTCCAGAACGGCTGATGAACTGCTGCAGATGTGGAGCTAACAGCTAACATGCTAACTACCTATCCTACCATGGAGACATTTACTTTATAGGAGCTGTTTGTGAGTTTTTCTGCTGCAGTGAGTCACTATTGGAAAGTAATGAGACGGGCTGAGGCTAGCTGGTTAGCATGCTAACTTCAGCAGGAGAAAAGAAGTGATAGAACTAGAAGTAAAACACTGGTGTTGTTTTCCACAGCTGCAGAAGCTGCTGATGAGTAGATGAATAAAGTTTGATGTTGAACTCACCACATTTCTTCAGACTGGTCAGTAAACCTGCTAATGCTAACAGCCATGTAGCCATAGTGGAAACTTACGTATAGCTCCTTTAAAACCAACTGAACTTTATGTTTTACATCTCTAATGTGTGGAGCCTTGTTCCAGCTTCACTAATCCTGTTAACTCTCCTCTGAGTTTCTGTGACATCAAACATCAGAAAGTTGTATTTCTCCCCTGAAATTGGATCAACATGAGGAATGAGAGCTGATGTAGGTCAGAGCGGCTTCTTCTGAACCACAGACATGATGTGGACATCAAAGTAAAGTGCAGGTCGGCCTCAGGCTTCAGATTAAATATGAACAACTGTGTTTTCTGTCTTCATTTACATGACACGAGGAGAGAAGAGTGAGGATTTAACATTCACTTTGAACTGTGATAATGTCGACCGGAGCTTCGATTTCCCAAAGAATCAACCAACGAGCTCTGAACTGAGACAAACATCCAGCCAATCAGAGCGAGGACGAGCCTTCAGAAACTCTCGCTCCATCAGTGAAGGATTTTCATCTCAAATATTCACAACAAAAGTCTTTACAACAGGCAGAGCTT
>BRZM01000121.1:715638-718138 GCA_033238685.1 Lates japonicus | reverse complement strand
TCCACCACCTGACCCAGAGTAGTGACCCCTGCAGCCTAGAGTCGAGAAGCCAGAAAGGGGCCTGTCCCGCCTGGACAATCCAGGATTGTTCCGTGGAAGACAGGCTCCTGCAGCAACCAGTGCAGAGAAACTGCCTGCTTTTCTCGCTCCCTTTTGACTAGGTTCCAAACATTAAAAACACTTCTATAAAAACTGGGAAGAGATAACGTGTTAAAATAGGTGCTGTCCATTAAAAACAAATTAAAATCCATACCCAGGCTGTTAAAACGTTTCAGGATGCAGCAGGCTAGGGCCCTCCACACAGTGTCCTCTGGTCCATACAACAATCTCTGGATAAACTGTAGACGAAAAGCAGCACCCCTGCTTGCTAAATGTGCCAGACCTTCCCCCCCTCCTCCTTTGGAAGGAAGAGGACACTCTGTGGCACCCAATGCATCCTGTCCCAAATAAAATCAACTAAAAGCCTTTGTACCTGAGAGAGGAGAGAGGCTGGAGGATCCAAGCAAGCCAACCTCACAAGGAGGACGAAACCAGGTTATTGGCGATCAGGACCCTGCCTCTGTATGACATTTTGGGAAGGAGCCACCTCCATTTGTTTAGTCGTCCTTTCACCATTTCAATAACATTGTCCCAGTTTTTCTTTGTGCTGGTCTCATCCCCCAGGAAGACCCCCCAAGTACCTCAGCCCACCTCTTTTCCAGGTGAGCTCAGCAGGCAGGGTGAGCTGACCCCCCAGCCTCTCCCCCACCATCACAGCCTCGCTTTTTCCCCAGTTGACCTTGGCAGAAGATATAAAACCAAATAAATTAACAGTGTCAATTAAAACATCAATATCCTTCTGTGTATTTACAAGTACAACAAGATCATCGGCATAGGCAGACATTTTAAAAGACATCGGACAACTGGGGAAGGTCACACCTGTCAGTCTCTGCCTTAAAAGGTGCAGCAGAGGCTCGATGGCTAGAGTACAACATGCCAGAGAGAGAGCAGCCCTGCCTCACCCCTCTACCAAAGCTAAATGGTGCACTCAACCCGCCATTGATTTTCAGCACACTCGCAACGTCACTATAGAGAGCCCTGATCTTGGCAATGAACCCAGGGTTGAAACCAAACCCGGCTAAAGTCCGCCAAAGGTACTGGTGTTCAACTCGGTCAAACGCCTTTTCCTGGTCTATTGAAATCAGACCAGTATCAAAAGCCAAATCACTGGAAACAGCCAGAACATCACGAATTAAAGTGACATTGTCACTTATGAGCCTGTTAGGAACACAATAGGTCTGGTCAGGGTGGATGATGGATGCCATCACCTCTTTCAATCTGAGGGCCAGAGCTTTGGAAAGGATTTTATAATCCGTGCACAACAACGACACTGGCCTCCAGTTCTTAATCAGCTGCAGGTCTCCCTTCTTGGGTAGCAGGGTGATGACGGCCCTCCTGCAGCTCAGAGGGAGCTGTCCTCTCTGAAAACTGTCCAACACCACCTCGAGCAGATCACCTCCTAAGATGGACCAAAAAGACTTATAGAAGTCAACAGGAAGACCGTCTATACCTGGTGCTTTTCCTTTTCTGTGAGACCTTTAACTCATCGTCGCTGATCATGTCCTCATCTAACAGCGCAGCGATCTGTGGTGTCACTTGATCATTAAAAACCTGTTTACGGTCAACCCCAGAGCCGCGCTCCTCACCTATCTCAGTCTCCACCGTCTCAAAACAAATGAGGGGAGTTCCCGGTCTCCTACCCAGGCTTACAGCCTCCTGTGACCGGAGAGGCTCCAGGCCGCAGCCAACAAAGCCCCCCGCAGAGTTTCAGAACACCCGCGGCGGCCCCGCCAGCGTGCCTTTTGACCCGGCCGCTGTATGCCTCGCCAGCAGTAGCAGCCTCGACCGGTCGCCTGTAACGAATCATCCGGCTGCAACCGCAGGGCCTCGCCGCTTCGCCCGCCTCCTCCGGGCAGGTTCGATCAGATGACCCAACCACAGCCAAAACATTTCATAGATTCTGGACGCTAAAAACCATGTAGTTATACCTATCGACTTTAAAGGAGAGACAGGTTAAGATCACGAAAGTGGGGGTCTTTCAGGATCATGTATACCCGTTCATGGCGACCTGACATGTTTCAGCTTCACGACTTACAGCCCAGTGACACCACTGCACTGAGACACTACCTGACCGCATTCGGGACAAATTCTCTGACCAGACTTTCATTCTAATAAACGGAGGAGCGTTAGAGATGATCACTCACGCGGGTTAACGAGAGGGCATTGGGGAGTGAAGGTGTCCGGATGACTACACCTTTCACCACCAACCCTTAGTTGTAGCATCCAGGAACAGAAACAATGGCTCCATTCATTCCTGAGGCCGACTCACACCCCACCACCTCACCCACAGCTAGACCGCCTCCACTGCACGGCACTGGGCACCAGCTTAACGGCATGACGGCGAGTTAAACGCTCAAAGTCGGGCCGCAGCCCCAGACACGGGCATGGTGCTGAGTCAGCA
>BRZM01000121.1:695638-713138 GCA_033238685.1 Lates japonicus | reverse complement strand
AGGTGACTCAGCAGGAGGAGCAGAACATCAACACGACCTTTGACCTCTAATCATTACTACACAGAGTCATGTGATCAGCAGCTTCACAGAGACTGAAGCTCTCATCTTTTCATCTCAGTGTGTTTGTTCACATGTTTGGTCTGAGTCACTTCCTGCAGGGAACTCTGGGAAATGATGCTGTTGGCGTCCGGGCAGGAGCGCTACCGACCAGCCGGTGTTAAATATTTTTAAAGGTTCTGTGTTGACAGCAGCGAGGTTTGATGAAGAAGTGATTTTAGCTTTTGATCAAATCTGAATCTGTTTAAATCATGACATGTTTTTCTGAATGAATCTGTTCTGTTGTTGTTTGAAGACTCGTCTGCTCTGAGGTCAGTCTGATCAACCTTCCTCCTTTGTCCTGAGATCGTTTCCCAGAGAGAGAGTGAAGCAGCTCAGATCTTCACCTCTCTGTTTTTACACTCTCTTCTTCTTCTCCTGTCTCTGTGGGATGATCCGCTGTTAATGTTGCTAATTAAATTAATGCCGTAGCTGCTCTGAACACACACTCAGTCTTTGTCTGTGCGTCTCAGTGATTATTTTAATGGGCTCTGTAATGAAGCCACCTACAGGAGCAGCCGAGCAGAGAAGATGGTTTTTGTCGTCAGAGAGTTCGTCTGCTCCCAAAACGCTGTTCCTGTTTCATTTAGAAATGAGCCTTTTAATGATGCTGAGAGCCGAGATGATTGTGGATCAGACAGTCAGAGGAGGAGGAAGAGGAGGAGGCTGATGAAGAGTCTCTTTAGGTGAAGTACAGAGGGTTACATATCTGCAGTGAGGAGTCTGACAGGAACAGAGATGTGGTGACTCCCTGAAGAAAAGTTTAACATGTCAGATTATCCAGAGCTGCAGGACTGATCCTGAAACCAGGAAGTCAGTTAGCCTGTTAGCATGTTGGCACTTCCTGTTCCCTCGTCCCAAAGTCAGTGTGTTTCTGGTTAAACGTCTGAAATAAGGTCTGTGGTTTTAACACAAGCTCAAGACATTTTCAGGTTTTATTCTCCGACATAAAATGGGTCAGTAAATCCCCCACTCCTGATGTTTGAAGCTTTTACATGTCTTAAAAAAGGCGGTTGCTAACGAGTGTCTAAATGAGACTACAGAGGTAACTGATCAGGTAATTGATCAGTGGATCAGTGTGTGTGGATTAAATCAGATGAAGAGCAGAGACAGATCAGGTCTCGTTGTTTGTGTCAGATCTACATCAAACCTCTCCTCCATCGTTCTGCTGACACCAGCTGATCTGAAATCCCAGAATGCCGAGGGACAGAGACAGACAGACAGACAGACAGACAGACAGACGGGGGGGGGGGGGGGGCTCAGACTCTGGGTGTATTTATCTTTCATCTCCTCTCAGTGAACCTAAAAGGAGCAAAAGTAAAAGGAGGTCTTTTTCCTGCAGCTGAATGATGTGTGTGTGTGTGTGTGAGGTGCAGCTGTGCAGCAGTGTATTTCTCTCTCTGTCATTGATATTCACAGCAGCTCTGGATCAATGAGCCTCAACACTCCACCTATTATTTCATTTCTGGTGTAAAAAGTGAAGCCACGACTCGGCTAAGTTGTTTTCCAGTCAGTTTTGGCTGAGTCGTCACGGGGGGGGTTTAAACCTCCACAGAGACTGGGGGGGCTGAGAGGAGACCAAACTCTGATCACGTCCACATGGATCTGTAGTTACAGAGTCAGGAGCAGGAAACCGGTTCATCACTGAGGAGCAGAGTCTCAGTCTGCAGCTCAAACACTGATCCTTACAGACTTTAACCTCCTGCTGCTGCTGCTCCTGCTGCTCCTTCTCCTCTTCCTGTCCTGTAGGAGGCGCTGACAGAGTAACTGGCTTTAAAGGAGAATTCAGAGGTTTTCATGGTGATTAGTTTTCCAGTGACAGTGTAAATCCTATGAGAGAGAGTCGGCTGTGGTGAGATGTGATGATCAGCTGTTAATGAATTAGAATCAGTTGGACACAGACTCTGAACGTTGAACTGAACAAAGAACAGAGTGAGACTGAGTCTCCCTCCAGGTCTCAGTGTAGTTTGGAGTTAGAAATAATCAGCTTTAATGTGTCGGACTCATAAACAGGCTGATGGCTGTTTTTAAACGGAGGAGATCCACCGTGACG
The DNA here is from genome assembly GCA_033238685.1 of Lates japonicus. Taxonomy (NCBI): domain Eukaryota; kingdom Metazoa; phylum Chordata; class Actinopteri; family Centropomidae; genus Lates; species Lates japonicus. The sequence goes on along the minus strand of BRZM01000121.1, from coordinate 710,989 downwards.
GAGGAAAGGTTTACCACGCTGCAGCAGATTTATTATTGATCCTCTGATGGAGAAGGAAACATCAGACTGGACCTGATTCAGCTTCTGTTTCTCTCTTTAATCAAACTGTTCCAGGTTAAAACTCTTCAGCTGTTAGCTGAGCTGCTGCTAACGTTAGCTCAGCTTGTTTTTAGGTGCAGGTTCCTTCAGGTGATGAGTTCTCCTCAGAGCTCTCCTTCTCTCCACAAACAGAGCAGCTAATTAAACTCAACTGAATCAAACGGTTTCAGACTGTGAGGATCTCAGGTGAACACAGGACGTTTCTCTGGTTCCTGAAGATCCAGACGTCTGACGACTGAAACCCTTCATCTGCTTTAAGATCAGAGTCAGAGCGTTAGAAACTGAAACTGGTCGACTGAAGATGTTTTAATGTGTGACAGATTGTTTCTCCAGATGTTTGTTTCTTCTTCTGGTTTCGTGTCCTGAGGTTTTGGACGTTTGTGTCTCGTTGCAGTTTGAACTGTAACCGTCTCAGATCTGATCAGTTCCTGTGTGATTGCTGAAACTAACTGTAACTGTCTGACTGTCGGTCGGTTCAGGACCAGCCTGCTCCTCTCAGTCGGCCTCATGTCACAATTAGTGTTGTTGAATTAGTCATTTACAATGAAGGAACCTGAGCTCAGGATCAGTAATTAACTGTGACGCAGTAAAAACCTCCTGACACCTGACGAGCTTCAAACTCAGCAACGAAACACTGAAGTGAAATCAGCTGTTTGACAGGTTCAGTTTATGAGCTGATCATCTCCTCACATGATGATGTTCACGTCACACACACATTCACTATGTGGAGACGTTTCTCTGCAGCTCAGAAACTCAACATTTCAAACTTTTCCTCTCAGATTAAAAACTTGTTCACAGCCTCAGATTGATGAGTCTGGTTCATCATAGTGTCTTTAAGAGATGGATTTAAATCAAGTTTAAATAAACTTTAAATCAAGTTTAAATAAACTTTAAATCAAGTTTAGATAAACTTTAAATCAAGTTTAAATCAAGTTTAAATAAACTTTAAATCAAGTTTAAATCAAGTTTAAATAAACTTTAAATCAAGTTTAAATAAACTTTAAATCAAGTTTAGATAAACTTTAAATCAAGTTTAAATAAACTTTAAATCAAGTTTAGATAAACTTTAAATCAAGTTTAAATCAAGTTTAAATAAACTTTAAATCAAGTTTAAATCAAGTTTAAATAAACTTTAAATCAAGTTTAGAGCTGTGGTCAGAGGTGGCGTCTTTGAGCCTCCGTACCTGCTGCTGTCACGTGTCGCCCCCCCCCACCCCCCCAGTCTGTTATGATCTGTGACTCATTTAGACCTGGATCAGGATCAGGTTTCCTCTCTGTGTGATCTGATCTCCGGTCAGTCCAGAGGATCCGGTGGCTCTGCAGATCATCTGTCTGTACCTGCAGGACATGTGACCTATGACCCAGCCCCGCCTCCTGACACACACCTGGACACACGCGACGACAGCTCAGGTCTCAGGACACATTTAGATCAGTCTGGGTCCCTGTTCTCACAGCAGCAGCCGCTGAGGCTCATGGGTAATGTAGTAGAAGTTTCCTCTGTGTGAACATGAGGTTCCAGTCCGTCTGTCCTCCTCTCAGAGTCCGTCTGTCCTCGTCTCCTCCTCAGAGTTTAGATGTTAGACTGATGTTAAAGGAGCAGTACGCAGGTTTAGACTGATGTTAAAGGAGCGGTACGCAGGTTTAGACTAATGTTAAAGGAGCGTACGCAGGTTTAGACTAATGTTAAAGGGCAATGCGCATGAGTTTAGACGATGTTAAAGAAAGGAGGCGGTATGCAGGTTTAGACTGATGTTAAAGGCGATGCATGAGTTTAGACCCGATGTTAGGAGGCGGTGCAGGTTTGAACCGATGTTAAAGGCGATGCATGAGTTTAGACTAATGTTAAGGCGATGCGCGGGTTTTGAACCCGATGTGCAAGGAGGCGGTATGAGTTTAGACTGATGTTAAGGGGCTGACCGCGGGTTTGGGCGATGTTAAAGGAGAATGCATGAGTTTGAACCGATGTTAAAGGAAGCGGTGAGTTTGCTGAACTAATGTTAAAGGAGGCGTGCCAGTTTAGAACTAATGTGCAAGGAGCAGTGCGGTTTGAACTAATGTTAAGGAAGCGGTATGCAGGTTTAGACCCGATGTTAAAGGAAGCGATGCGCGGAGTTTAGACCCGATGTTAAAGGAAGCTGATGCGCGAGTTTAGACGATGTTAAAGGGCGATGCGCGAGTTTAGACTAATGTTAAAGGCCGGTCGCGGGTTTGAACTAATATTGCAAAGGAGGCAGTCGCGGGTTTAGACTAATATTACCTGAGGCGAAATGCATGAGTTTAGACCAATGATGTTAAGGCTTGATGCATGAGTTTGAACTAATGTTAAAGGAGGCTGATGCGCGGGTTTAGACTAATGTTAAAGGAAGCTGATGCACATGAGTTTGAACTAATATTGAAAAGGAGCAGTATGCGGTTTTAGATGTGAGACGGACCTGGGAGCTCCAACGAGTCTTCAGCATGGGTCAGGAATCTGACTGATGTGGTTTGCTGACGTGTCTCCGTGGACCCGTGATGTCTGTGTTCTGTATCACTGCGTGATCATGTTTAGATGCAATCAGTCGCGACCTCGTGTCTGTGGTTGGTGCACACACACACACACACACACACACATCCTGCTCAGCGTGTGTGTAGCAGAAGTTCAGGTGAAGTCTGATTAGAGCAGCCTCGATCAGATAGAAACCAGAGGGAGGGAACAGTGATGATCTACCTGGTTCCCAGTTCAGTCTGATCCGTGATTTTACAGTAGCTGTGACTCACTGATCAGCTGATTCATTGATTAACAGGACACACGCTAAAAGATGGTGATTATGGGCCTGATCCTCCTGATCAGAGTCTGGGTCTGATTATCTGATGTGGTTGTAAGATGATCTGTCAAGATTCTCCTGTGGTGTGTGCTGTGTTCGGCAGTGTTACCCTCCTGATAAATAAACATGATCATATTTCGATCAGAGATCCTGTTGTTGTGTGTGTGTGTGTGGGGGGGGGGCAGACCTCCTCTACACCTCCCACGGAACAGGTCAGAGTTTATGGATCATGGACAGCTCTGCGTGCAGACAGAGGAGAGAACAGCAGCTGCTGCGTCCACATAAACTCCTCACTGACTTTACTGAGGATAGACTGTAGTTTCATCAGGAGGAGAAGAGATTTGGGTCAAACCTCAGCTGTGTGTGTCAGGAGGGGTGGGCAGGTAAGTAAATCGGTTCAATCTGGCTCCTCTGACTGTGACTCAGTGTAAATCACTCTGAGTGTAAATTAGGACAAGAGGCATGGCTCATTCACCGTTTATTGATCGATTATCAGTTAATCATTTGTACTTTTATATGAGCAGGAAGGTTCAGGCCAGTTCTTGCTCTCTGATTCAAACTGGCGATGTGATGTAAACCTGCAGGTTACCGTCTGTTAAAACTTCATGTTGAAGCTGCTGCACAGAACTCAGTGTTGTTTCTCTGAAGTTAAAACAGCCTCAATAACCTGAGAAGCTGCAGTGATGGATGAACGAAACGAGCTGCTTTCACTTTCTTTATGATGTTTTCATTAGAACGAAACTCCCCGACACACAAACACGAATGTAAATCCATTAGCAGCCTCATCAGAGCAGCAGCTCAGAGACACGTTCAGTCTAGCTGTAGATCAATCAAATATTAATAACACTGAGTTTATTCTACATCATGTTTCCTCCTCAGACATCACAGCTTTACTGTCTCTATCGATTCACTTCATTTCTTCCTCTGTGTTTTACTTGCTGATCTCAGATCAGACTTTACCTTCTCGCTGTTCTGACATGGGCCACTCACTTTGATTTATATCCACCGTTCCCCGTCCTCAGAGACACGATCACTGCGGCTAGACCAATCCACTGTCCCATGAAGGAAATCATGTGATGCCTCAAAGTTAACACGCTGTTAGCGTGGGTCCCTCACACACAGGCTAGAAGCTAACGAGGAGGACATGTGCCTTGATGGACAGAGGATTGTGGGTCTGATTGTTGTTGGAGCAGCTGTAGATGAGACTGACTGAGATATGAGGAGGTTAAAACATCTTCTCCCTCAGTGCTCAGGTCATGACAGGTCGTCATGGGTGGTTACAGGTTTCAGTTGGTTACAGGTTATTACAGGTGGTTACAGGTGGTTACAGGTTATTACAGGTGGTTACAGGTGGTTACAGTTGGTTACAGGTTAGTACAGGTGGTTACAGGTGGTTACAGGTTATTACAGGTTATTACAGGTGGTTACAGGTGGTTACAGGTTATTACAGGTGGTTACAGGTGGTTACAGGTTGGTTACAGGTTATTACAGGTGATTACAGGTGGTTACAGGTTATTACAGGTGGTTACAGGTTATTACAGGTGGTTACAGGTTATTACAGGTGGTTACAGTTGGTTACAGGTTATTACAGGTGGTTACAGGTTGTACAGGTGGTTACAGGTTGTTACAGGTGGTTACAGTTGGTTACAGGTTATTACAGGTGGTTACAGGTGGTTACAGTTGGTTACAGGTTAGTACAGGTGGTTACAGGTGGTTACAGGTTGGTTACAGGTGGTTACAGGTTATTACAGGTGGTTACAGGTTATTACGGGTGGTTACAGTTGGTTAGAGGTTATTACAGGTTGTTACAGGTGGTTACAGGTTGGTTACAGGTTAGTACAGGTGGTTACAGGTGGTTACAGTTGGTTACAGGTTATTACAGGTGGTTACAGGTTAGTACAGGTGGTTACAGGTGGTTACAGTTGGTTACAGGTTAGTACAGGTGGTTACAGGTTAGTACAGGTGATTACAGGTGGTTACAGTTGGTTACAGGTTAGTACAGGTGGTTACAGGTTATTACAGGTGGTTACAGGTGGTTACAGTTGGTTACAGGTTAGTACAGGTGGTTACAGCAGGTTATTACGGAATTGGTTACAGGTGGTTACACAGGTGTGTCAGTTCAGACTGATGATCAGTGTTTTATATTTAATGTTGATCAGACTCTTTGTCTCATTTTCCTCTGGTTAATTTAAAGTTGGAAACCTTCAACCTCATCATCCATCGAAGTGTTAACGGGTCATTATATATCACCTGTCTGTGTGTGTGTGTTATATAATCTATTTGTCCCTAGAGGTAATTACAGCAACAGGTGTGTGGGCGAGAGGAGCTTTCACCTCTATGTCACAGACACACACACAGTCCTGACAGCTGTTGTGTTCTCCGTTGTAAACAACAGTCTTTGTTTCTGTGGAAAAAAATCCTCTGACATACACATCTTCATTTTGATCAGTTTATCTGGGCATGCACACACACACACACACACTGTGTCCCAGTTACACACTGACTCTGTTTAAGCGTTCACACTGTAAGAAAACAACAGTGATTCATCAGAGTCTAACTCTGTCTCAAACTCTATCTCTGGGTGTGAAATGACTGAACAGCTGCTGCAGTTCAATCCTATAAAACAATCGTCACACTAGAGGTCTTAGTTTAACAGAAACATTTTTATTTCACACCACAATTTGCCCACACAAGGAATAATGGGGACGCTGATAATCCCCTTCTATTCACTTTCTAGCCAGCCAATTTACTGAGACAAAACAAAGAGAGAGAGGAAAATGATCACCCTCTTTCATCCGTATCCTTGCCTTAATTAATTTATCTGCACTCGACAAACAGGGCTAACGGCGGCGTAGGTGGATGCACTGAAATGAGACAAATGATCGACTTGTGGTGACACACGGCAAAGACACCTTGTTCTCGTTTGCTTACAGCTCTCATTAATCTGTCTGTGGTGTAAGTGTTATTACATAAACCCAGCAATTCTTACTTATTTACCAAGCTTTTGCAGAGACATTAAAGCGTCAGTACACTCAAACCACAAGCACGGTTTATCCACAACCACATGTAAGACGGTCAGCTGTTGTTGGGTTTTCAGATGTTATTTTTCAGTGCTTTCAACACCACAAACCAATGTCCATTCTATTATCATATTAGCAGCAGTAGCACTGATATTAGCAGTGATATTAGCAGTGATAGCACTGATATTAGCAGTGATATTAGCAGCAGTAGCACTGATATTAGCAGTGATATTAGCAGCAGTAGCAGTGATATTAGCAGCAGTAGCAGTGATATTAGCAGCAGTAGCACTGATATTAGCAGTGATATTAGCAGTGATATTAGCAGCAGTAGCAGTGATATTAACAGTAGTAGTAAAACAGTCCGTGTTGAGCTGATGAATCCATTCTCCCTCTGCCTCCTTGTCTCATTTAAACTCTAATTAGCATTGTGTGTAATTAGCTGTAGCGGCAGAAAGCAGCACCTTCAGTTAGACGTCTGGTTTATCTCTGCACGAGCTACATCACACGGTCTAATCTGAATCCACTGCTGCTACTGCTGCTGACGGGCAGAGGTGATTAGCTGACGAGCAGCTCAGTGATAAGATCAGGAGGAGATCTGACTGTGATAGGACTCGTCCTCTCGGGAAGAACGAGGAGAGAAAGTTATAAATTATGGTTTTTGCTCTAGAAGCCAGTTTTAATAACAGATGACAGCTGGAGGTCAGAAAACAGAGGTTTGCTGTTGTCCCAAAGCCTTTATAATTATAGTATTTAATGGATTAAATCCATGTTTCTTTGCCTGGTGATTATTTACTCAACACTTGAATTTTCCTTTTGTGTTGGTTCGTTTTTTGAGTGTCTCTTTTGGGTGAACTGACAACTTAAATATTAAATACTAATATTAAAAAGAAAAATGGACAATCATAATGTACACTCGCATTTGATCTTAACTTGTGTGTACGAACAAATGAAGAACAAATTAGTTTAAATATGGCTATGATTAGGTACAGTGGTGCTTTGAGCTAAATGCTAACATTAGCCTATCCGCTTGACAAGTCATGACATCACAACCGACAAAAATACTGTTTCCGGGTCCAACTTCTCTGAGGCTCTCTGTTTTCAAGATGCTGCAGTGCTGTGTCCTGTGTTGCCAGCTAACCTAGCTAACATTAGCACCCACTGGTAAAAATGGGTACCCCTGATATAAGCTATGGATTCTATAGGAAGTTTCTTGCTATCAGCCCACATCGTCATGTTTCAGCTGTCAATCCTTTTCTGTGCTCCCCAAAAATGGCTAAAATAGCTGCATATGGTGGTCTATTTTCACTGTAGACGTTAGAAGTTAGACCTGAAAACTGTATTTTCATGGTGTCACAAATTAAGAAGCAGATAAACAATTACTATTTACCATTGTCGCTAGTGTATTGCGTTAGCATGCCAACTACAAACAAACAAACAAACCACACTCATTAACGAAGGCTGCTGCTTTGGGTGGCTCTTGATTTTAGCGCCTAGCGTTGAGCATTATGTAACTATTTTACCTTAATTTTGATGGTACAATGACTTGTAATGGGCCCTGAACGCCTCTTCTTGCACTATGTAACTTTGGTGAGCGGGTATCTTTAGTGGGAACTGCGTCACACACACAACCAACTACGGGTCTTTAGCTAGCTATAAGAGGAAGCGAGCTCAGTATTCTCAGAACGGACATTACAGCGGAGGTGAAGAGGCCTCTGAGGACGTTGACGGAGGACGCTATGAAGAGAAAACGAGGCCGGACAACCGTAAATCTCAGACTCTTGTAAATGAGGCCTGTTGCTTTGGGGCAGGTGATTATGGCGGAGCTCACTCGACCACATGTGGGGTAAAATAATGACCAGCAGCCAAAACCCCAGCTGCTGTTTTACCTCCTTATTCTTCAACATTGCTCCCCCAGTCGTCTGTGTTACTGTCATGTAATCTGTAGCGAAGGAACAAACTCTTCACATGTTCTCATCCACCATAATCTGCGTTCAAATCAAAATTTCATGTTGCATTTTGTGCGACTTGTGTTACATGAATGTGAAACACAGCCGCTGTTTAAAGCCCCGTTGTTGCCTTCAGGTGCAACGCACACACACAACAGTTCTATACATTAAATTATCTAAAACGGCCAATGGGCTCATGAAAGAGTGATGCTTTTAATCTGTAGTTTTCCATAAAGAATGATGGGAGGATGAATAAATGATGATGGCATTGTGCCCACACAGCATTATTTTACCCATGCAGAGTGTGTGTAATGTGTGTAAAAGCTGGTTTACAATGCTCAGCGCTCAGATTCACCTCCAGCGGGTGTAAATCATAGATGTGGGAGGGAAAGTGTACGCTGGCTGCTGATGTTGTGGCTCTGTTGTTCTGTGCCACCCCCCCACCCCCCCCACCACTCTCACCTGCCACTTACGTTTACAGCTGATGTGACCTACACATGTACATGCAGATATTGCAAGAGCTCAGGACATGATTGGAAAACATGACAGATGCTTAGCAGATATGAAGGGGTGAGCTCTGCCATGTTCATACCTGGTCTGAGGATATTAGGTTTGTTAAGCTGTGATGTGTTTGTGATACATAAAGAAAAAAATGGCTTTATACATCAGATTACTGTTCTAACAGGGTACACCACAAAGACCACCGTTCATTTCTCAGTCAACACATATTTCTTTCAACCCTAACCACGACTGTTCCCCAGAGAGGGCCCTTGACCTTAGCAAAACAGTTATTTATTTACCAAAAAACAACGGTTCCCTAATCTTAAAATGGCTACTTGTAAGTTCAGAAACAAGTGGTGGTGATGGTCGCTCACCAAGAGCTGCAGCCATCATTGCGTTTACAATACTAGAGGTTAGAATAGATCATCTGAGCAGTATTACTTATTAAAGGCAGTCTGGGTGCTACAGTATCAGAAAGTGATGAGACAGGCTACCTGGTTAGCATGCTAACTTCAGTAGAAAAAAAAAATAAGTGACAGAACTAGAAGTAAAACACTGGCATTGTTGCCTGCTTTCATTTCCTTTTTTATCCTGTAACATTTGTGCTTCACAATCCTGCAGTTAAAAAACATGTTTTCTCTGTGCAGGTCATCACAACTGCTGAGGTGTTAAAAACTAACTAGCTTTCTTTTAAAAGGTCTTTCAAAGTTTAAATTCAACTGTTACTTTTTGTAACAAATGACTGTTTTTAGATTTTACTCAAGTTAATGAGACGTTATTATGAAAACCAAGTGTTATGAATTGAACCTGTTTAATTTGTTGCTGCATGAGGCCTTCTAGCTACAAACTTTTATCCCAGGAGCCTTAAATATTAACTGACTTCCAACATAAAATATTGCTTGTTATATTTTTTGCACTTTAGCACAAAGGTTCACATCCATTGTATCTGCCTTTATAACAGTAACTGCTCTGTAAAGCCATTGTTGTTATTGATTGTGCCTTCCTGCAAGCTGAGCTCCCTCATGGAAACTAAAGTGAACTGAACTGCAAACCTCGTTGCTGTTCACTTCAGGTTTTCTTTACTTAAAAGAGTTGAATATTTGCTTAGAGGCAAGAATGTGTGCAGGGATGAAGAGAACTTTCTTTGCACCTATAATCTGCAAACACTCCATAAAACTCCAGTTCATGACTAAGACAGTTTTACAATGACAGAGCAGAGTGGACGTGTCCTGCTGCAGTTTCTCTCTGCAGCAGCATCTCTCTCCCTCTGAAAACTGCTTTAATCTGACCCAGAATCAGATCAGACACCAACTGCAATAAATATGAAAGAATTGGTCTTAATGACAAAACTGCAGAACCTCAGTGAACCGCGAACAGAGCACCACACACACACAGAGTTACAACAGAAGCTTATAACACATCTGATGGTCTGGTTGTCGGGGACGTTAACGCGCAAGCCAATATCGCGGTCACACGCCTGGCCTCGTTGTCTGTTTCTCTCACGCTCTTCAGAGCTCTCACTAACCACAAGAAGAAGGCTTTGTAGAAGGCTCAGGCTAAATGCGACCAGCGGTTAGGAAGCAGTGAGTGGAGGCGTTGGCGTCAATAACCGTCATGGTTGGTTTATGGCCTAACGTGGCTTTTTTTTTACTTCTGGGAGACTGGTTTAAACTGGCAACCTCAGGAGACAGTGGTGTTCATCTGTGAAGATTATCTGATCAACTAAACCTGGAAGGATCAGAAACTTTGGTTAGTCACAGTTTGCTTCTGGAATAATCCAGAAACACAGTGAAGAAAAAAAATTCCATTGGCTTTTTGTGGAGAACCAAACAGGTACTAACAGGGCTGGACTGCAGAACATCATCACATAACACTCTGCATCCTGGAAGCCAGCCTCAGCCTCACAGACCAATCCACTCAAGTGGCGGACCCGACCATGAAACACCTGCTTTGGGAGCGCCGGTGCAAGATCTTTCACAGTGAGCCACCTAGGGACAGCTGGAAGGTTCAGCTCAGAGCCAGGACCATACAGAGGCTGACGGCCCATGTCCCAGGAGGTGTCTGGCATGGAGTAAGTAGTATAGCTTGTTTATTATCTTGGATGGGATGATGATGGCAGGTCAGTCCTGTGCAATAAAATTATAATTGTTTGTATTTTAGGCGCAAAAATCTATAAAACTCATCCTCATCAGCACAGTACTGCCCCAGTTACACCAAAACATAAACAAACCAGCCATCATAATGGAAACAGGCAGGAATTTCCCTTCGCAGGGGTGTTCTGCCTCAGGTGGGGTTTCCCTCTGGCTCCTCGCCGGCTGCAGTGAGAGTTCAGACAACCTCAATGTAGATCCTGGCCGGTCCTAATGGCAAAACATTACACCATCCTCCGGCTGTGTGTCACTGAAAATCAACACTGTGCTGTATAATATACATGTGCTGTGCCAATGTGAAACTCACCTGATGTTATGTAGTATTATATTGATATGATAATGTACAGAAACATTTCCCATGATGCCGTTTAGCCTATCTTGTAGCCCTGGACATCCACAGTTTGAGGTTGGTGGAGTTGCGCAGTGCTTGGTTTATTGACGAAGCGGACAGGTGAAGTGACATTTTGTTCATCTCTGTAACAGGAAGCCTGGCTGTGTGGTTTTGCTGACCTGGCATAAAACTCACAAGATCTCAACCTGATCCAGCGTCAGTAGGATGATCAAACCAAAACCTCAGCGGCTCCCACCACAGGAAGGACAGGCAGGCCAAACAGGTGGGATATGCAGTGCAGGGGGTGGTGTCAGCACCTCACTCCCAGTTGTGGCACTTCCTCACTGTATGATCAAACATCACCTCCCCTCACCTCATCACTATTATAGATCAAGACTCAGTTTCCGCAAATCGCCGTCTCAGTGATTCGTTATGGTTAGTTGGACCGGATGCCGCGCGGTGTTATGGAATCAAATGTTTGGTTGCTCGCAGGATGAGGTGAATGGATGTTGATTACGCGATGAAACGCAATCAGAGTGGAGTCATCACTCGACCGTGTCGCTTCCGCCAGTGAAGTCGTGAGGCCTGTTCTGGATCATCCCGCAGCTGGATGGTCTGGTGCCGGTCGTCACAGCCAGACTCCTGTTACAACAGAGATGGGCGTCACCACCTGTCGGCTGCTGCTCAGGCAGCCCGCCGGCCGGTCTGGATGTGTCAGGGGCTGCGGGTGGGCTGGCATCGTGATGTTTGTGCGATATCGTAACTTTTATCAGGTGAGACCTCACGATGAAGAATACAGCATCATGCGATATGCAAACGCAGGGTCGCGGTGACCTGCCGCAGCCGGGGATGGGTGGATTGTGGTGAACTCGTCGGCGGCGGCGACATCACTCCGGGCAGAGGCTACCCTACGTGAGGCTATGTTCGTGTGGATATTTGCGTAACTGAGGCGGTGATGACGGTGATGAAGTTACCTGAATTTTGGTCTGGCGGGCGTTGTTGTTAGTGTGGCGACCGCATCATCATCCTGTATCAAATAATCGTGTCTGCTGCTGCGTGTGCCAGACGGGCGTCAACAACCTCTTCCGTGTCGACCAGGCTGTTTCCTCGGCTGTCCCCAGGTGTGTGCCGGTCCGCATCTGCATCCCGATAAAAGTATTTCGTGGTCGATCCACCGCGGATTATCTTGATGGTGGTGTTTGTGGTGCAGGTGATGTTCTGTGGTGACGAAGTGGCGACAGTTCCTGCCAGTGGTCCGCTGTGTTCCTGGTTATTCGAAATAGCGGGCAATAAGTTCTGATCGCTCAGGCTGGATGATCAGATAATGCAGATGGTACCTGCGTCTGAGGTTTGAAGCCGACCGAATATCGAGTAAAGGCAATGCCCGGCACGCGCGGTCACGTGACGTCAGCGTCGCCGCTGGCTGGTCATTTCGACTCTGAGCTGCTGTGTAGAGATGGTGAGGATTGGCGTGTCGCTGCGGGCTGGAAATGAACTGAGCAATGGTAATTTTGCGTCCCGACTGCTGGCGCCATCGGGCCGCCGCTCTGTGTGTGTGTGGTGCTGTGAGATGTGAGGTCTCGTGGACTGGTGTGTTGTGCAGTTGGCTCTCCAGTCTGATCGGGTCAGGTCGCGCAGTTCGAGGAGAAGAGATGCTTGGAGAACACTGACGGATGCGATCTGTCGTGTGGGCAATCATGAACTGGGTTGTGGGTGTTTATGGGTGCGGGTTATCTGCGCGTGCTGCCTCAGGCAGGCTGCGCGAGTAGGGAAACAGAGACAGACAGCAGGGTTCAGTCAGTGCTGCGTGAGGGCTCAGCGCGAGGAGGCTGACAGTGGCTTTCTGGAGGCGGTACTATGAGGCAGACCACCGTGGATGTCTTGATAACTGGTCCTGGTGTGTGTTGGAGGCTCAGGATATTGGGCTCCTGGGATGGTTGTGGCCGGCCATGCAGCTGGGTTAAACAGGTTCAGTGCCAATTTCCTGTCTTTGTCGATGGCGCCGAGTAAAATAAAGGCAATCATTTGGTACAAGCCAGTGGTGGCTTTTGGTGCTGAAGTGGTGGTGCAACACTGCTCAACAGTTAGTGACCTGCGGCTATGTTTTTAACAGGTGTGGCTGCGTACAGGATAAAGGGAAATGAGAGCAGACGGCAATGTAATCATGCGCCTGGTTCTGTCGCGGCCACTGCTGCTGGTGCGCCGTAACCAGTGTGTCGCTCACTGGCGCGGAACTGCTGTGTGCGTGTCTGGTGTGTGTGTGACAGTGGCTGGCGACTCATCACTACCCTTGTTCTGAACCTAATGTCAGCCCTGAATGAGACCGTTGAGCACGGTAATGGCTCGCTGTTTGGTCAGGCCTCAGGGAGCAATGCGTGGTGGGGTGAGAAAAATGACAATGAGCGGTGAGCTGTGGTGTACCTGGTGGGCAATCACGGTACACTGTGTCGCCAGACGTCGCAGCTTCTTCAAACCGTCGCCAGTATGTTGCTCAGCAGGCTCGCCTTCGCCTCTGCTGAAAGCGTCTGTCATGACACCAATCGTAACCTGATGCTGCAGCCGTGTACATGTGGAGTCATCGGCTTATGGGCATAATTAACGATAATCCGACAGAGTGAGAGATGTTAGGTGACAAACCCGGCATCGGCGGCCAGCGGCTGCATCTGCCAGTTGCCGGCTGGAGGAGGCTGGGCGGCTGAACGTGAGCAGCTTTGCACTGCGTAGGTGAAATGTGTGTGGTGGCTGTGCCATCGACCAGTGCGTCTCGGCTCCGTTCTTATGAAGATTAAAAGCATCTTCGTGAGCCGGTGGCCGTGCAATTGTATCGTTTTGTTGACCGTGCACCTGACGGCTGTGAGACTTTCGCTGGCGGCTGTTGTTCGTGTGACACCAAATGCGCGCAAAATACGACTGTGGTGATTGACGCCGGAGGTATGATGGATGAGCTGTGTGAGGATGTTCGCCGCTTCTGGTTATGACGTCTTTACAGGCGACTGGGGCTGTGTTGAAAGGTGGAGATAAGGCTGGCAACTGGGGTTTAACTGCTGATCGACAATACCCGCATCTTGATGTCGCCGTCTGCAACAACAGGCCTCATTCGGAATCATAGTTCACGGTTAATCGTGGCGTCTCGTCAGCATCTCGAAATACGCCAGTTCTGGTGAGCCTGTGGAACCCGTGGTTGGCAGTTAAGATAAAGTACGCGTGCAGAAGAAAGAGCGTTCAGGGCCATTACAAAATCGTTGCCTCGAGGTGGGCAAACAGACCGCCAATGCTGGCTGATGGGTAGGCGATCGCAGGCGGCCGTAATGGTGGTTTGTTGTTGTTTGTGGTTAACATGCGCAGCCTGCGACAATGGTGTTTATCTGCTGTTGTGACACCATGACCAGTTTTCAGGTCCTAACCTGCGCGTCTGATGAAATGGTCCTGTCTGTGCTCGGCCTGAGGCTGAGATGACGCTGGTTTTCGCCCGATGACAATAACAGGCGCCTATGAGATCCATAGCTTATCAAAATTATTTTGCCAGTAAAGTGTAATATTAACAGGAATATTGTGTCACCTGGACCTGGCACTGCTGCAACATGGCAGAGGGCTCTCAGAGAGATTGGACAGGCTGGCTGTCGGTTAACGTGCGCCGAGCTTATCAGCGAGATAGGCTAATGGCGACTGGCTCAAAAGCTTATATCGCCATGTTAAACTGGTGTTCTTCGTTAAATGCCACCTGGGGTAGATCAAATGCGGTATGTTGTCGACCGCACGGTGGTTAATATTCGTGTCGATTCGCCAAAACATGAACGAACCAACGCAAAAGAAAATTCAGTGACCGGTAAATAATCGCCAGGCAAGGTATAGTTGTCCGTGCATCTGTTCTCAAGGCTGGGACAACAGCAACCTGTTTCGCGCCAGCTGTCATCTGGGCAATAAAACAAAACGTTGCCGTTCTTCCGGGCAGTCTGTCGCGATCGTCTGATATCGCGAGCTGTTTCATCGCTGTCCTCACCCGTCGCTGTTGATCGAATGAACCGTTAATGATGTAACTCGATCAATAATGGCGTTAACTGGTGCTGCCGTGGTGCCTGGTGCTGGTCATTCGTGGACAGGGGAGGCAGAGAGATGGTTCATCAGCGTTCGACCTGCAATATGCTGCTGCTGCTGCTGGCCACTGCTGGCTATCGGTGCCACCGCTGTAATATCGCTGCTGTCGCTGCTGCTGCTGCTAATATCGCTGTGTCGTGTACTGCTGCTGTGTCACTGCTAATGTGATGTAATATCACTGCTGTCCGGTGTGCTGTGTGTGGACGTTGATTTGCGTAGCCAGCGCACTGGCGTCTGAAACCCGGCAACGGCGACATGTGGTGTGGACGGCGTGCTTGTGGCTGAGTGTGCTGACTGCTGTGCAAAACGTATGGTATAATTTTGCTGCTGCACGCCAGACAGATGTGGGCTGGCTGGCAGGCAAATCTTTACCGTGTGTCCTGATCGATCATTAACAATATCTTT
>BRZM01000121.1:586654-689523 GCA_033238685.1 Lates japonicus | reverse complement strand
TTGTTATTGTAGTTTCAGTTACGTATTTTAATGTGAACGGAGGTTGTAATGGGACTTAAAACCTAAAACCTTCCCTAGACTTTCTTGGTTGTCTCTAATCACCTGTGGGCTGACTTCTACATAAAGGATGTAATTCGTTCATTCCAGTACCATGTGTCGTCTCTTCGCTCCCCAGCGCTAACAGCATGCAACATTAGCCAGCGTTAGCTTAGAAATGGAGAGTACACTAATGTCAACAAAGACTGGCTCCCTAGCCAATTAACCTAAACAAAAATATCTACTGAACCCATCTGGCCAAACAGGAACAATGTAGGGCATTGGATTCATTTTAAGGACCTTTGTTTGGTTTAGGGATCAAACCAACCACAAACAGCTTTTAGCTACCAAGCTAATAAGGATGTACACATTATTAAAACATAAAAAACACTGCGTTTGTGAAACTAGTCTCACGACTGCCAGACTTAGCAACCACTGGTCATTAACAACAACGATTATATATAGAACCTTTAAGTGTTAGCATGCTGGCGTTATTTTAATTAATTTATGTACGCTTTGCAACTCAGGTTTTAAAAAAGTAAACTTTTAAATAAACTTTATGTCCTTGTTTGCAGAAAATGAAATGGCCCTCTGCTGCTTTGAGTGTTGGCCTGTCTCTCAGAGAAAAAAAAATCTTGTATCTGATTCAGCCCCTACTTAAAAAGGCAGCAAGCATTACTGCATCTTTCAGCACCTGTTATGTGAATTTCAGATGGACTTTAAGCTATGTGAATGAGCAGTAATACAGCGTAGTCATACCCTGATTCAAACTCCTTCCTCTCTCCAAAAACAGAAGCCAAACATTTCTTGGAATAGAAGATGCACAGCTTCTTTGTCATCAGGAATATAAAAGTATTTCTGGTCATTTTGCCCCTCAGAAAGCACTGGGCTCTCCATGATTCTGATTTCCAGGTGCTGCCATGCTGTGATGATTAAGTTCAGTCTGCAGTGAGTCCAATTTATCTTGTCAGCCTGCAGCGCTGAAGACAGCAGTGGATTATTAGAGTAATAAGGTTTAATGTACACATTAATTTAGAGCTTCAAATAATAGCTTCTGTTTGACACTTTAGGTCAGGTTAGATGAAACAGAGCCTTGTTTGTGGACTGTATCTGGTGTTTATCGTGGTATCTTCGCTGAGATCAACATGAGCGACAGACAATTATCTGATTATCTGAAACAGCCTGATAATCAGGTTAATTGGTATTTTGATTTAGAGGACTTTGTTTTGCCCAAATACGCCATTGAAGTGATGTACCACTCCTGTTGAGGTCATTGTCATTTGAAATGGAGGCTGTGGTTGTCAACAAGTCCTGTAATTGGTAACTGCCACTCCAGCATTATACGTAAGCATTTTATGATGAGGCAAACTTGTTTATCAGTGCCTTCCAAATCACAGTGGCAAAAATCTTCCTTTCCTCTCAGGTTACAAAATGACCAGACTGAATGGCTAAACCAGTTGTTTGAAGGTGAAACTGTAGAGTAAATTCACCTGGACAGTCCCATTACAATCATATTTTCCTTTGTGCAGAAACTTCTGCCACGGGACGCAAGAGACACAATATGAACAAACAGCCACTTTCAATGTAGGACTTGCTCTTTTGCATACAAGAAGGTTTAAAGGAACTTTTACATGCCCAGGGGTCCAACAGGTGTTTTAGGGACCAAACAGTTCCTAGAATTCCTAAGGAACTAAGACCTACAAGGGAGCTTTTCTGTTTACATTGCATCACCAACAGGAATGTTGTGACTAAGCCAAGTCAAGTCAGTATGAGCTTAAATCTGTAGAAGTTATCTCAAGGCACTGTATGTAGAGCATGTCTACGAACTCTTTAAATTATAATATTAACGAGAGAGAAACCAACAGTTTCCTATGAGCAGCACTAGGTGACAGTGACAAGAAAAACTTCCCTTTTAGAGGCAAGCTGACCAGACTCCGTTGGGCAACCATCTGCCTCAAACTGGTTGGCCAACCGTTAGTAGACAACGTCAAGATGTTGTTTAGTAAAAGCTGGTTTCTGCTGGTCCATTATGTGTGTTTGATCCATTTTTTTTACGAGTTATGAGTCGTTGTTTGCGTGGCTAACATGCACACTAGTTTTAACAAAATGGTGGTTGCCTGTGCACTAACCGTGTTCAACCAATCAGCGCGCCACCTATAACTGATCTTGATATCCCTTCGAGCAGTTTAACCTCATTGCACCTCGACCGTAGCAGTCTAACAACTTACATGATGGCAGGGTGGGTCAACAACTCTCAGGATACCAAAGGTTAAGTAACATAAGCTTTTGATAAGGAGGTGAAATGTCTTCAAGGAACCTAAAGAAGGCAAGTTGCCTTGACTCTAGCACTAAAGTGTAAACCTATCACTCAAAGTTCCTCCTTTAACTGTTAGGTACCTAATCACAATGAGCTAAAGTCCCTCAAAACAGCGTTTTTAAAGATATGATCATTCACACTTCTTGCGCTATAGACAGAGAAGCTGTTACATGTAGATGTCATCAGTCTACATAATACCCATGGAGTTTCACACCATATCCGACACACCAGGTGTCAAGCATCATTCCCTCTCCACTTCCCAAAGCAGCACTCCTTCGCTGCATTGTGGGAAAAGGTTGGGTTGATGGCTACTTCAACAGTTAGTTTTGAACCGACACATGGGTGAAACCTCTGTTCACTCCCAACAGTAAAACGTCCGCAACTCTGCAAAACAGGTATGCGGTGGCTTCTTACATGAGTCACTGCTGGTCTCTGGTGTGATTTCTCTCATCTTTAGAGTTACAATAAGCCCAGATGAACAATACTGCACAAGCGCCCAGCTTGCATATTCATGATATCTTTTGGTGTCAGTGTTGTTTACAATGTGAGGTTGTGAGCAGCGGGGTGTCACGCCTGATTTAACTCCTCAGAGCCCTGGAGCTCAGAGCGCAGCTCACACACGCTCAAGCTTAATCAGCGGCGGTCCTGCGTGCTTCAGCCCGCGAGTCCACATGTTAAAGGGCATTCCACAGCAGCATGCCATACTAGCGTATCGCACTGAGCTAGCTACAGGGGATGTTCAGGTCAGGGAGGCTGAGCTGAAATCACACACACAGATCTGCAACAGAGCTGAGGGCAGAACAGTGATTAGCCAAAGCCAGGGTTCAGTCTGCTGAAGTGAGCACGAGGACCAAAGGCATCAGGGGGCCTGGGCCCGAACTGTTTAATTAATTCATAAAGCGAGACACAAAAGGTCGCAAGGAGACAAAACAAATACAAATAGACATACAACAACAATCTATGGAGGTAAAATGACTACAAAGAGACACAAAACAACTATAAAGATGTGCATTTCCAGAGACATAAAATGAATCGTCCACCACTTTGTTCCCAGCTGAAATATCTCTCAACAACTATTTATTGGTTATTATAAAGTTGGTTCAATTCATGTTCTCCTGAGGGCGAAACGTCTTTTCATCTAGTGCCACCATCGAGTCAACATCTTCATTTGTCAAAAACTTTACGTTGTGTGATGTATTGTGAAACATTAACATGCCAACACGTAAACTAAGATAGTGAACATGGTCAACACTGTACCTGCTAAATATCATACGGTCATTGTGAGAGTGTTATATGCTAATGTTAGTATTTGGCTCAAAAACCTCAACAGTATGGTTTCTGGGCAGCTAGCATGGTTGTTGACTCATTAGTCTTGTTGGTTCACACTAGTCACCAACACAGGTATAAATTCACCAAGACATTTCCTTCTGGATCAGTTCAGGGTGTGTTGTTATCACACAAGTCAATAAATAAGTTATTTATTAAAACATTAGCTTTTTATTTGATAATCATTAGAAACAGTTTAATGTACTCTTCAGTGGTTGCAGCTTCGAAGCTTCTTATGACTAAATATTTCGAGCCCACAAGGAAGATCACATATAGTCCATATTCCTTTTGTATGAATAGTAAAAACGAACACACCCTCCTCTGCCTTGCCAGTTTATCAATAAATTATCCAATAATGTGATGAATAATAATTTGCGACAAGTCGCTAATATCACACCGCTACATTCGCTGACTGTCCAACATTTTATTTCATGCGGGTGGAGGAGAATCAACAGTGTTAGTATGGTGTTGTCCAAATGAGGAAAAGTCGGGTGATCACCACAATCGACAGGTTTGTCCTCTAGGCACCAAACCTTTTGGTTCCTGAAATCAGTCTAATGGTTGTTGAGATATTTCAGCCTGAACCAAAGTGGCGGTCTGATATTATCATCCTCCTGTAGCATAGCTATAAAACTAATTAGAGAAAACAGACCAGTAGAAACAAAAAGAAGAGCATATTAAAGACTAAAACACTAACTCGGCAGACATTTCACTGCAGTAGTTTAGTTTGCCCAGACACAAGCCCGGAAGTGAGCTCAGGCGAAATAGTCGACTGATCTGACCTCGATAACAGAAACGGCTCAAACATTCGAAATAGGAAAAGATTCAGGCATAAAAATGTAAGAGACATAAAACAAGGGGGAGGACGGTGCCAGCAGTGACAGCTTCATGCTGCATTCAGGTCGATGTGGGAGTTCTAGCATCGGAAAACTTGACAGTTCCTTCATGTGTTTGAATATTGAAGCTGGGAGCTATCGATCACGATGACTGAAGTTTCTCAAGACTTTGTTTGCTCTGAATAGTCATTATTCTGTCTCCTCACAGTTGTACGTCTGACTTTATGTTTACAGAAAAGTAGCATAAATGGTCTGAAGTAGATATTTAATTTTGGCAAGAGTTGTGTCTTGCAGTGGCAGGGAAACAAGTGACATTTGTTTGGCACTCAGTTAAATTTAATTAGTATTGACTCATTTTTTCCAGGCACCTGGAGGTGCAACAAGCTGTAAACACAGCAGTACAGTATTATCACCCTTATGGTGGTCTTAAGTGCTTATTTCCCACCTCAGCAATTTCAAACAACACGATTATTCATTTGGGTTGATTTAATGCCAGTTCTAATAATTATAATTATAACATAAATTATAACAACCATAACAGTGAAAGGTTTCTGTTTGTTTCATTTGATGATGGCTGGGGATTCCCCTTGGTCATGGGGTGCGCGTTCCCAGAGTCATCTGAAAACACGTAACACATCAAGGGTTGCGCAATTGGTCAAGGTCAGAGGTCTACAGCACCGAGACAATGATGGATGGGCATGTTCATGAGCCTCCGCGGTGATCAGGGACATTGGGGGAAAATAAACTGATTTGATGAAGCTGCTGGAATATTTTCAATATTTGTTTGATTAATTAGGCCTCGTCTGAACCTTTCCATGGCTCTTACAAACTGTACTGTAAAAATGACTAAGCTGATTTTGCCATCATCAGTTAGCTCTAATAAATATTCTACGTAGAATAAAGCATGGTATAGCACAACGGGAGAAGCAATGGCCTGGCTCTATTCAAAACAACTAAATCCAAGACAGGGGTCAGGACTTCTTTGGACCTGCCTTAACTTGGCTAAGACAGGTCCAGCTGACTCTTTACCAGGAGTCTGAGCGGATACTGGCCAATCATAGCATAAGCGCCTTTGTCTCAACACACAATTAAAAACTCTTCTGTCTGGCACCATGAAGATTATCAAAGTTGTGAGGCATTTTGGACTCTAACCTGGAGGTTTATCATTTAAACTGTAATGTCAAGCATCCAAGCAAAAAAACCTACGTCAGCCTCCAATTTTGAGTCATTGTGGGAATTTCCCCAGCCTGCTTATCACGAACTTGGTGGAAACAAACTAAAGTGTTGTGCACCAATGTAACAACTACATCTAATAAAATCATCAGAATCTGTTTGTGGTTTTGAGAGACTTCCACAAATCAGCAGCTATTGAATAAACACACACTGTGCATCTTTTATGCTCAAAAACAACAACACGACCTCATACCGGAACAACAAAGGTGCAATGGTTATCTCTAAGATGAAATTTTTCCACTAATCGGCTCCATGTCTGTGTGGTGAAAATGTGATCGAGTTAGCACGCTCTACACATTCTCAGTCAACCTATAGCAGTGTTAGTACCGTCTCCTCTGTCATTTCTATTTTGTGTCAGCTCATTAACTCTTCAAACTGTCTATTTTGTACCTTCTTTTAGTCTGCTCTATTCCTCTCTTATCTACTAACTTTGTTTACTCTTTTTCCTTCTTCGCTCTTTGTTCCTGGGTTTTTCTCCTATGTTTGTGTTTCCTTCTTTTCCATCTCATTTCCTTTCCTCCTCCTTAAGCTTTTTTATTTGGACATCTTATTCACTCCACTTCTTCAATCAGTGCTCCATCATCTCTAACATAAACTGTCTATCTTCTCCACACTTGTTCTTTCTTTTCTTCTTCTTTTCCCTTGTGATCTATCTGTACATTTCTTCATCTTCCTGAATCGTGAAGCTACTTTTAGAGGCTGGCTTCGGTCCCTAACAGACAGGCTCAGGCCATTAGTCTTTGCATCGACGTGATTTTTCAACTGGGTCTTCCTTTCAGTCACACAGAGAAATAAAAGCGAGCCTTCTAAATCTCATCAATAAAGCTCCTAATATCCTCCTCTGCTCCTGCAGCTCTAAATTTGTAATTTTATTTGACAGAAAATGTTAATGTTTCTCTGTGGCTTGTGAGTTGTTTTCTGATGCAGTTTGTTATACCATGTTTTTGTTTTTGGGACTGTCTTTCGGTTCTTGGTTTGGAAATCCGCTGTACTCTAGAACCTCTTTTGCAAGAGAGATCCTGAATTCAAAGATTCAAATTAAATAAGGAGTCATATATACATCTCACATCACTAACATGCCATAGTCATATGGGGGAGACTGACCACTTCAACGTTAGGACACTGGATTCAAACTATTGGCTGTATATAAAGTAGTTAAATGTGCTTTATGTAGTTTTATATATGGTTGGGTAGCTGTTTACTGCTGGTCACAGAGCGTTGGTTCCAATAAACTCCGCACTCGCCAGAGCGGTCTGCATCTGTGAAACTGACACAGCTCTGGTTTTCTGCGTCTTTGCATGCCCAGCAGTAATATCATCCATCTCTTTTGCAATAGTGCAGCCAGTCTTCTCCGAAACAGAGGTGAAGGCAGTCTGCAGAGGACGATCTAATCTCGCATCTAAAATCTGCTGACGACTAGGCTCTTGGTGATAAACAACAAATACTAGCGCTTCGTATATCGCCTTCATCGCTTATACTTTTAACTTTAAAACCAGCTCCACCTTGATAACTCTAATGCTGACTTTGGCATCAGGTATTAATCTGGAGACCTTGTTTCTGCAGAACCAGTGCCTCTACATTTTGCAATAATCATCAGTTCTCAATAGCTAGATGATTAAAGAACAATATTAAGGATAATAAGTAGTGAAACGCATACAATTGTGGGATATCCATTAGAGAGAGGAAGAAAGAAAGATTTAAAGGGTCATTCCTCTGAAAGACGTTTCAGTCACATTATAACCCTATTTATGCTTTTATTTTAAAAAAGTGTCTTTGAGGCAGTTGAAATCTAAAACACGTACCAGGTGTGACATTGCTCAGTAGAAAAGCAACGGAAATAAGCGGGCACTGTCGGGCGGTGATTAATTTGTTCAACAGTTTTAGCCCTGATTAAAACCCACGGCAATTTAAATGAATCTAAACGATTTTTTTAAGTGACAGTCGCTTCCTGAAGAGCACCAGTTTATGGGTGTGAAACTGTGTTTTATGCCTTCAGGTCGATCATTATAAATGAGAGTCAACAGAATGACTGATGGACTGTCTATCAGTCTCTCCCTCTGCCAAAGCCCAGAAGAAACTGCTGTTTTGTGGCTTTGCAGCTCACGCATCTGCACACACACACACAGACACACTTTGATGCCAGTGCGTGGTATCCAATGTTGGTAATGGTGTCTGCAGCCTCCTCTGGGACAGATGGTGCTGCTGGCGATACTAGTTGCGTAACAGTTCAGTTGGTTAGATGAAATAGTCGTCATCTGCATCTGGAAATAACATATTTCTTTGGAAAAAAAAACTAGGGGTGTTCCGCAACGGACATTAAGTCATGGATTCTGGACGTTGTTGAATCTGCTCCTGCATTAATGAGGCAGTTAGAGCAGGTGTTTTATAAATATTTAGCAGATTGTGCAGTTGCAGCTCTCAGCCTGGCCCCCTTTCTCTTTTTCTAAAGTATTGTTACTGTTAATTAAATTGGCAATGGACACATTTGTTGTTTTAACTTATCATTATGAAGTAAATGTTGATCATAGAGTAACAACATCTGTGGAAAACCCGGCAAAAAAAAAGCCCAGAAGAAGAGTGATAGAAACCATAGTAAAACAAGAGTGAACCTCAGATGGAGGGAGGTCATGGTTGGACTGGGACAGAAATTCATCCCTGGACTAGAATTTTTTTACGATCCACCGACCCACCAGGATTTTTCCTGGTAGTCCCTATGGCGAGTCCAACTAAGGATAGAGCTCTGGGACTGGGATTGTTCTTATGTGAAAAAAAAAAACAGCTGTGCAACAGCTTATTACGGCCCACAGTTACATCTTCTTGTTGAGCGACATCTAGTGGCTATAGTAATTGTGACATCTATGAAGTAGATGTCGTAATATAAGGATCAAAAAGGTCAGCACTAGGAGGTGATTAGAGTGGATGGTTGGGTCAATCAAACCCAGGACTTTCAGACAGAAGATGTCAGTTCAGTTCGTTTCTTTTACAAGCAATTGTAGCTAAAACCACAATCTTTTCCGCAACCTAACCTGGTTCTTATGTCTAAACCTAACAAAATAAAGACCATTCCACAACATTAACCGTGTATTTATTACTGTTACCATGATACCATCTGAAAACAGGAACAAGTGACCTGTACAGTCATTCAGGTTGGAGGACTTGTTGGTTCTTACGATTGTTTGATCAGGTTGAAAAATCCTTGTGTACCCTTGGATCAGGACTCTGCTAACATATACCTACTGGATCAGGTTTGAAAGCGAATTTCAAACCTGTTCAGCGAGATTTTCTACAAGTTTGTCTTTGAATCGCATATAATCTCTTCAGCGAGTACTGGGTCTACCCCGAGGTCTCCTCCCAGTTGGATGTACCTGGAAAACCTCCAAAGGAAGGCACCCAGGAGGCATCCTAACCAGAACCAAATTCCTCACCCTCTCTCTAAGAGATCTATCCAAGATCTTTCAGTCACTAACAACCGGGCTCCAGCACCGGAAAACACAAAAGGCTAGTCGCTGAAAATAGTGCAAGTGTTCAGTGTTGAAAGGGGTGGGTGATCAAAGGTTAATGCCCCCATGACATTCCCTCTTGCCTTGCCCTCAGGACAAACTGCTGAAGCTCTACGAACCCCTGAATCATCAGGGTTGTGGCTGCAGCCTCCAGGAGACACGACTACATTTTTCTTTCTGCAGTTGGCCCTGTGTTAGTTTGCATAACAGAACAATGAGCAACAACTTTAGTCGGTTCTATTGAAAAAGACATTTCAATGTCAAGAGACCGTCCTGGTTAATTAAGGTTTTAAAACACTCTAGCTTTCTCTGCTTCACTGTAGCTGAGCTGAATGTAGTAAACAAAACACTGACATTCAAAAAGCAGCACCAGCAGCAGTGAGGATGCTGAAATGAGCCTCTCTCTCTGTGTGGAGCTCTCTGCTTTGCCAAACCCCTGTGCTTGAACTGAGTAGTTTTTGGCCGTCAGTCAGACAGTGTTGTTGCTACAGTGGAGAGCAGCAGATGCAACGCCGAACAGTGAGACCTGAGCCTGACAACATGATGGAGAGGCCTGAATGAAACTAAATGACTGTGTATTTTTAAAAAGGACAATCAGGGAACTGAAAAAGCTCAATTTCCAAACCTGTCTCCTTGAAATTAAGCTCATATACAATGAAACTGTTTTCCCAATTACTCTGTGCTGGCAACAAAATCCCTGGTTGGACTACATTCAGAGGCAATGTGTTTTTTTTGTTTAGTGAATGAAGTGGTTTGAGTGGATGGAAATGTACAAAGTGGTTCAGGGCAACAAAAACACACAACTGTACCTGGCAATCACAAACAGTTGTTGCAATGTAATCAAATGGGCAACTGTCTACATCAAAGCACGTCCACTAAAGTTCCTGTTTTTGTCACTGACAGGCTCAGAATGTTATTCTAGGTGTCTGACAACATTATGGATAGGATTCCTACAGAATGCAGAAACAGCCATTTTATTAATACCAGACTCCATTGACAAAAACAGGAATTAAGCGAGCAGGAAAAGAGGGAGCTGCTGGAATACCACAGCCTTTATCTGTTATCTGTGCTGTTGTGTGTGGTGGAAGATGTATTCAGAAACTTTACAGAGGAAAAAGTACCATACAATTACACACTAACACACTAACAGATGGAGGCAGTGGTATTCCAGCAGCCCCCGGTAAAATTCCTGTTTTTGTCAATGGAGTGTGGTAGCGATATATAGTGATGTATATAGTGAACAATCTGAGCCAATCAGTCAGTGGACGTACTTTGACATGGACAGTAGCCCATTGGATTACATTGCAGTAGCGGTTCTTGATCAATGCTGCGCCGATTCCAAACATTTTATTCATTTACACCCAAAAACATGGGAAAATAAAGACCCAGATTGAAAAACACCAGAGTTATCCTTTAGGTTCTGATGCCTGTAGTGACTGTGCGTATTTCTACTCTACACTTTAGCTGGTCCCTTCACTTCTATTTTGGTCTATTCTTTTGTATTAAGTCCTTAATATTCTCTTTGCTAAGTATAGTTTGGCTCACTCACACACAGACACAGTACGAGCAAACTAAGTTGTTTGTAGCTCTGCAGAATCAGCAGGGAGCAGAGTCTGACTCACACAAACAGGAAGCAATTACATTAATGATCCTCTATAAAACAATAATAATGCTCTGTATATCATCAGGATATTATGCTGAGACACCTCAGAGGAGAGAGTGTTCTCACAGTGACTTCATGAAATATTTACAGACTAAAACTGTTGAAACTTCATGGTAAAATGTTCAGAGCAGTAAAAAAAACAAAACAAAGCAAAGTGAGTGTTTCACCTTCATCTCCCTCTGCCTCTAGGATTACAATTATTAAAATTTATTCCAAACAAACTAGAGATGGAAACCACATCACTGCTTGTGGAGGTTTTTTTTTGCTACAGAAAATTAACAAACATCTCAGTCCTGCTGATGTGTGCTGGTCATTTTGTGGCATGAGGTGATAAAATATTAATTTAGAAAGCCAAAGAGTGTATTTGAAACAGCATAGCAGTGAACTTCAGCACAATCTGGGAAAACAACACCAGCGTGAAACAGTCTAACGACGACGAGTGACATTGTGGTTTAATGTCATGGGTTTAATGGATGTAGATTAAAGTCAGTTACAAATATAACTGAACATGTAACGCTCTCAGTGTTTGGTGTAGAAGTAAGGAAGCGTCTCGACTTGTCACGTTCGTCAGACCCTGCTGATCATTTAGAAACAACACACACATCTATCACTGCCAGACTCCATTGACAAAAACAATCATTTTTCTGAGCAGAACACAGGAGCTGCTGGAATACCACTGCCTCCATCTGTTAGTGTGTTTGTGTTGTGTTACTGTGTGGTACTTTTACTTCTGTACTTTTTTACTTCTTCCAGCAGCTCCCAGTAAAATCCCTGTTTTTGTCAGTGGAGTCTGGTAGTAATATATTGTGATGTTTCTGGTTAAAGAAAAAAGGATCTTCCTCTGTAGGAATCCTTTAAATCTGAAATGAGGGTTGTGAGTGTTCAGTTTTGTATTTATTCGGTTTAATATTTCATTTCATATGTAAATACAGTACAGTGTTTTTTTCCCAGCAGCTGTTTTTATCGTTTGACCATGATCATGTTGAAGTGTCACCTGGTCGTCTTATACGAATGTTTCCACTTTCACACCTCGGATCACATTAGCGGTGTGGATTAGCTTTCTTGTTCTCACACACTCACACACACACACACACACACACACACACAGGGTCAAATCCATTGCAAGAGGAGCAGAGGAGGCAGCTGACAGTAGCACCTTTCATCCCTGTGGGGACACAGTCACTCGAGGTGCTTTCACACCAGAACCATTTACTGTTAATTTTATGGCAATTTGCTGATAATAGATCACACGTAGAGCTGCAAGTTCACGGTTCTCACTGCAAATTTGTCTTTCCTAAAGATGTGTCCACAGGTAAAAAATGATTAGTTTAAATTGTACAGTTCAGTCTCTAAAGGGAAATAAAATATGCCCATGTACATCTACTGTGGTTCACACCTTCACGCTGATCTACAGGCGACGCCAAGAAACACAATAATGTGCTAACAATGCCGTGAGGAGGACTGCCGGCTGGTAGACATGGATGTAAATAATTCAGGTTTCAAACTCTTATATCTCCCTACAAGTAAAATACATATAAAGTGCATTTATTAAATGTTTGTAAACTGCATAGAGATGCTAAATAAGGGGACTTTTGCAGGTATTATAATTTGTAAAATACTTCTTTGCAAAAAGGTTTGTGTAAACGTTGCTGGTTTTGCTTTAAATAAACCAGTTAAAGTCAAACCTTAAAGGATAACTCTAGTAACTCTCTAATTTTTTAACCTGGGCCTTAACATAGCTTTTTAATTGTAAATAATTGATAAGGACAAAAATCTTATCTTGGTGCAGTATTGAGGAAGAATTGGATGCTTTTTGTTTAACCAGAAACATCACTGGTCAGTACCAGTCATTTTACCAAGCACAGGAGCTGCTGGAATACCATTACCTCCATCTGTTAGTGTGTGCTGTTCTGCGACTTTGAGTGGTGGGAGAAGTAATCAGATACTTTACATAAGTAAAAGTACCACACAATAACACACACAAACTAACAGGTGGAGCCAGCAGCTCCCCTGATGTGCTCAGTAAAATTCCTGTTTTTGTGAGTGGAGTCTGGTGGTGATATACGACAATGTTTCTGGTTGAACAAAAAGGATCTTACTCTTTCATAACAACACACCTGCACTGTGTTGCCCTGTTGGTTGATGAGGTTCAGGTGTGTGTTTCCTGATGCAGCAGCTCTGAGCTCGAGTCCTCTGAGACCTGTGTTAACACTGAGGTTAATAGGAGCCGACCTCGGTGTAAAATAAAACGCGTCAATCTGCTCAGTGGGCGACACTGACCTCAGACCAGGAGAAACACTGAGCTCAGCATCAATGCCTCCACAGCTGCTGATCAGATTTTCATTTAATTAACTGATGACGTTCCTGCCCTCGTGAGGACGAACCCCTCAGAGCTTAACGACCCCACGACCTTTCCTCGTGTTCTGTCCGACACTTTCAGATTGTGGCTGTAATGTGACTGTAATGCACACTACAGCCTCTAGGGGATACTTTCACATCCATCTGTCATTCATGGTCTCCAGAGGATGAATCCTGTTAATCCCCTAAATCCATCCTCTAGTGCCACTATAAGGGGAAACTTTTCATATATCCTGTAAAATATTTCAAAATCTATTGGATGGATTGGCACAATTTTTTAAATACAAACAGTCATGGTTCCCAGAGGATGAATCCTATGGACATTGATACCCATCTGACATTCTCTACAGCGCCACCTTGAGGCTGATTTATGTGATTTTGAGTAAAATATATTGACAACTATTGGATGGATTGGCATGGAATGTGGTTCACACGTTCATGTTCCCCTCAGGATGAACTGTGCGATCCTCTGACTTTTCATGTAGCGCCACCATCAGGTCAAAATTTGAATTTGTCCAGAATTTTGGTCGGTGGCCAAACACCTGTAAAACCATTCTTCCTGTCAGCCTCAGTTGTGCTTTGTGTTTAGTGCTAATTAGCGAATACTAACACAATAAATATTAGCATGTTAGCGTTGTCATTGTGAGCATGTTAGCATGCTGATATTAGCATTTAGCTCAGAGCTGCTAGCATGGCTGTAGACTTATTTGAGGAGATTTTAAATATATTTCCATGGTGTTTGCCTCCTTACTAGCTTAAATTCCTACTGTATTTATGTCAATATGTCAATATTTTAAACAGGTAGAACATTTATCTGTGTGTGTTCCTTGTTCTATATCTTGTTTTTGATCTTTTTACCTTGAAGTAATGCTCTGTTTAAATAGTGTATAAATAATTTCTATATGAAAAGTTCATTATTACTACTTTTAGTATTAGTATTGTTGTTGCTGTTTTATAGTTTGCTTGTTATGTTAGATCATTTTACCTGAATGCTTTGTATTTGATCTGCAGATTAAAATTCTATGTTAATTCATGTTTAATTCACTTGTCAGAAAGTCTGGACCAAACACAGATGTCCTCACTTTACAGAAATTACTCTAAAACTCAAACTGGTTCTCACATGGTTTTCATGCTCTGTGAATATCTCACCCAGAATAAAACGACCACACTTCATTTACCACAACGCAGATCTAAAGAGGGGGAGATGAAAAATTGTATATATGTTACTGTGCGTGTGATACAACACACATGGCTGCATGTGTATTTGTATGATGGGGAGTGTGTGATGTACCATATAAGCATGTTTCTCCATCAATGCTCTACTGATCCCTGAAATACATGGAGGATAATCTGTAACACACACACACACACACACACACTGTGTATGGATGTCACATGTTTTCACAAACAGCTTGCTGCTCTGGTTTCGCCAAAAATCCTCTTTACTGTGACTGTTCTGTACTTTCAAACATCTCCTCTGTAGCAGGGTCAAAGGTCAGAGAGCGGCCATGAGCGATGCTGCCTGCAGCAGGAGGGAGGTTCAAGGGCAGTGGGACAAATAGTGTTTGCTGCCTTCCGACCAGTCGATTGTCTGGACTGCTGCTGTTATTATTATTCTTACTCAACCGCTAACACCACTGAGCATCAGACTGTAAAGAAACAAGGCTCTGACAGTTACAGTGACTGGTAGAAATGGAAGATTCACGTCCCCGGAGCTTCAGGAAACCAGATACTTCTCAGTGTTTCACGCTGTCAAAGCTAAACTGGACACTTCCTCCAGAAACAGGTAAATTTATAAAGACAGTTTTGACACATACAGCTGATTTGCTGCCACCTCCGATCTCAGTGAGAACAACAAGCAGTGTTGGGTAACGTTACCAAAAAAGAAACTTTGTACGTTACAAAATTACTGATATTAAAAAGTAACTCATCATGTCAGTTACCAACTGAGACAAGTAACTTGTGAGAGTACTTCTGTGTTACCACCACAGTTAAAGAGTTCTTCGCAGCTGACAGACACTTAGGGGTGTTCCAGTTGGACTCAGAAGTCTGAATGATAAATTAAACATAATCAAAACAAAGGCTTTCCATGCGTCGTGTTATCTGACTTCTCAACTGGAATACGACCAACTTAGAGGTGACGTGACTCCCAGTTACGACTTCCGATTTCGTTTTCACTCACTAATTCTAAATAATGCAAATATTTCCACAACGTAAAGGCCGTCCTCCCTGCAATCCCACACTGTAGGATGGGATAGCTTCCGCTAGTTCGCGCAGTAGGAAAGAAACTGACTGACTTAGTTTTGTAGTAACAGTAACAGATTACATATTTGAAAACATAACTGATGATTACTTGAATTGCAAAACTAGCTTGTTACGTTACTCATTTCAACAACACCTAATCAAAGTACTGGGGGCGCCCCCATGGCCGAATGGTTGGGGCGCGTACCCTGAGCAGCTGGTCCCCGGATCGACTCCCGGTCTGGCCGGATCTTTACTGCGTGTCATTCCCCCACTCTCTCTCCCTGTTTCCCATCTCCTCTCCACTGTCCTGTCCAATAAAGGCAAAAAAGCCACAAAAAAAAAAAGTAATCAAAGTACTCTAAACCGTTAATTTGTGGCACGTTATAATACTGGGCGTGAACGCAAAGGCAAGATTGAATCCTTTATTTTTTTTTATGGATAATGTGTCTCAATAAAGATCGCATTTTAATACCAGGTGTAAATGTTGTGTTGGTCCAGCTAACGTCACCTCGTCCTCTCTTTTGTGTGCCTCCAAACAAAAAACAACCATCCACGAAACACTATTGGTCTCGTCCTCACTCCGAGAAGAAGGGTGTTTTTTGAGACTAATTCGACCCATAAAGCTGAACTTTACAGCGCCCCCCGGTGGAGGTTTCTGTCTTTGTCCTGCTGAATGTCCATACATGTAATTTCACCAGGATTAATATGTCGTTCAGAATAATGAACTATATTACAGAGGAGCACAGTGAATATTGTGATGTTAATTCTCAAATGGGACTCTAGTGTGTTTTTAATACAGTTAATTGAGTGTAAATAGAGTGAAATGAAGTGAAATGGGCAATTTGTCAACTTAAAGTTTACAAATATTAGACGTTTTAAGTCGTTAATCTGTCATAAATGTGAATCCATCATATCTCAATTTCAACATGAGTATTTAGAAGTAAAATCCAGGCTGCTCAGAGTTAATGCTGATTATTTAAATCAGTCATTTGTGGCAAAAAGGTTTTTTTAAGCATTGCAGCACCAACACTGAAGTCAGCAGTGACTTTCCTCCATTAAAGCTGTTTTATCACACTGATGAACACTGTTATATTCATACAATATCTTTTGTTTATTTTCAATTTATTTTTTTATTTTTTTATATTCTCGTCAGTTTCTTTTTTGACCAGATGAACAACAACATCCTTCTTTGCTTCGTTTCTCTTTAAGACAGAGGGAACCAGGAGGAGTCGGGGGGGGGGGCTGCTCCTGTTGTCAGCTGCCCAGCCTGAGGGCCTCACAGCTGGGGGACACTTCTGCACAGCCCTGGGCTCATCATGGAGCTCCAGAAATGACCCAGTCTGCGCGATGTGTGTATTCATCAGCAGCAATTACTAACAGCCCAGGCACTCTATTTATCTATCTATAGCTCAATCATGACTTAATTAATCATAATCAGTCAACTAATTCATTGATCAGCTGATTGTTTCAGCTTGACGTTTACGTTCTGTTGGGGAGTTTCATTCATAACAAAACATCATTTTTAACAACAGTAAAGTCAGTAATGACTGTTGCTGTCAGATAAATGTGGGGGAGCAGAGGTATAAAGGAAATAAAATAATGTACAAGTCCATCAGGTTTGTGCTTGAGTAAATGTACTTAGTTACTTTCCACCACTGGAGAAAGTAAGGTGGACTCAGTGGTTTTATTTTCATCTGATAACTGTGTCAAAGCAACAGAGAGAAACTGGAACTGATGAGTTTGTTCAGCAGAAATATGACTGTGAGCTTCTCATGTAAAGAAACCTGCAGCAGGGAGTCCAGGACGGGTTCTAGAACCAGAACTTGATCAAAGACCAAACCGTGTTCCAAATGGAACCAGATCTCAGCTGTGTCATAAAGACCGAACACGTCAGAGTGAGCAGAACGTTAGAACCAGAGACCAGAGAGTTAGTTTACCACAGCTACCACAGAACAAACCAGTTTCACAGACCAGTTATTCAACACAGTTTCAGAGACCTGTTGTATAAACCAGTTTCAGAGAACAGTTTTACAGACAAACTTCAATGTCTAGAGTTTTTAGTTCAGACTTTCTCCCTCCGAGTGAGGTGAAGAAAGAAACTGACCTGGATCAGACGTCTCAGGATCAGATCACCAACAAGGACCAGACTTCTGACCAGGATCAGATCATCAACCTGGATCAAACATATGACCAGAGTCCAACGTCTGAGGATCAAACCTCTGAAGACGAGACCTCTGAGGATCAAACCTCTGAAGACGAGACCTCTGAGGATCAAACCTCAGAGAACCAGATCATCGATCAGGAGGAGACTTCTGAACAAGATCAGACCTCCAACCAGGATCAGACCACCGACCCACTGACCCAGCAGGCAGCCCTGATGCTGTTCCTGGAGGAGAAGGTGCTGTTTGACCATGAGGAGGAGGACCTGATCTCCGCCAAGCTCTCGTCCTTCATTGACAGCCTGGAGGACAGAGAGTGGCAGAGCCTGCAGGACCGGATGGTGGAGCAGGTGAGTAACTCTAACCCAGAATCACCTGACTGAAAATTCACCCATACTTTACTTGATTAGTTGATTAATCTTTGTGGGACCTTGGGAACATTTTTGTCCATCATTTTGGTCGTGATAATGCATATAGCATAAATTCTGCTGTAATTTTTATTATTATTATTGTTTTAAAACAAGTGATATGAAGGTGTCACATGACTTTGAGTTCTGGGAACCTGTGACAAAGAATTTCGCCTTTATTTTGTGTTTTACAAATTAAACAATAAATATATCGATAAGTAAAATAGGCATCAGTTGATCCTTGTAAAGTTGAATGTAAACCATCTTCTTCTCTGTCTCTTCCCATTCAGATGTCTCAGACTCACCTGGCTCAGGTGTCTGAGAGGATCATCAGGGTGGTGTCTCAGCTGGTCCTCCAGCTGCTCGCCCCAGCTCTGAAGGTCCAGTTCCAGCCTGAAGACCTGCTCAGAGCGCCCCCCTCTGAGAGAGAGGAGGAGGAAGAGGAACATCAGAGCGACAACAATGACAGGTAAGAAGAAAACACCTCATCACATGGTAACTGTGATCTGGGCTGTGATTGACTACTATCGATTCTCCACCTCACATTTAACACCAGGGTTTCTGGGTGCAGAAAAGTCTAAAGGGGTTGAACTAAACCTTGAACACTGAATCTGAATCAGTCTGTTTGTTTCTCTGTAGAGACCCTCTGCTGCTCTGAGACCCGGGGTGCCTGGAGATCTACGAAAGTATTTGGAAGTCGATGGAAGAAGCCCTGGTTTTGCTCATTAGAGCAGCTCCGCCTCCCAGCTGTCAGTGGTATGCTGGGAGATTTAGTGAAACAGCTGAACCAGGGTCCTGTGTTTGCTGGCTGCTCAGAGCCAGGACAGCACTGAGGCGAGGTCAGGAGTCACATCTGCTGCCATAAGTTCTTGGTGAGATGGAATCTGGCTCATCTAAAGGCAGTCAGGACCAGGACAGAGAGACACCATGTCTCGAAAAGAAGCGACTGAGGAGGTGATGTTCGCCATCGCTGACACCATGAGCAGCTGTCAGGTTGAAGGGGAGAAAGTCAACCAGGATCTGAGAGACCTTGCCGCCAAAATAAGTGAGCAGTGCTCAGCATCCAGCCACCAGCAGCCAACGATTACACCATCAGTCTGAAGATCGGCGTGACGAGCAGCCTGAGCAGCCTGGGCCGTCAGAAGCAGTACCCGAGCCGTGTAGCTGGGAAAGATCAACAACGACTGTCACAGGTTCATGGCTCTGTCTCCGGGTGTTAAAGGCGCTGGCGAGTTATTAGCCTGTCAGTATTGAAGGAACTTTGCCGGAAAAAGTGAAATTCCCCTGAGGCGATACGAACAGGTCAAAAGGCGTGAACTCCACAGCATTGGGTTGAAATCGCTCTGCAGGAGAAACTGAGAGAGGTTTCTCACCTGCCTGGGCAATAGACAGCAGAAGAACAACAACATGGGAAGGCAAAAACGTTGTATCCCACTTTGTCAGCAATTGAAGACAGCAGAGTGTGAGGACATGCAGCAGGAGCAGAGATTCAGAGTCCAGGTCATAACCGGTGCTGCCAGGACTCTGCTGCAGCAGGTTGATGTCTGCGGAGGCGACTGGGACAGATCCACTCTAATCAAACTGGAGGATCTGATCAGTGAGGACAAACTGTCCAGCTTCTCCCAGCTGCTGACGATGTCTCTGGGTCCTCTGTGGTCCAGTCCCGTCAGTCCAGCTGAGCAGGTTCGTCTGTTCTGCACTGCAGCTGTGAAACATCTGCTTCGACTGTTCGTCCTCCCTCCTCTGTCCTGGGGGATGGGTAGGGTCGTACAAGTCCAGAGCGACAAATCATTCACCGCCAGATTGGCAGAGTCGGCTCAGCTGTACGACGACACCATCAGCCGGTACGCTCAGCTGATGTCCGACCAGGTGATGAGCAGCCTCCGCAGGTCGTCCACTGCCTTCTGGCTGCAGCTGGAGGTTGACGCTCTCCAGGATGGACTTCAAAATGATGACAATGCACCCACACCGAAGAAGAGGAAGAGAAGGAACGTCATACACTTCTTCCAGAAACTGCCACGGAAGATTGGAAAGAAATGGAGGACAGTGAGAAACCGGATGGACGAGTACATCATGGACATGGATTCTGACGATGACGAGGAAGGACTGGACCCCTCTGAGCTGAGGAGGAGGAGGATCGTTGGCTTCCTCCAGGATCTTTCGGACCAGATCGTGGTGGCTTTCTGGGTATATGAGCCGAGGCCGTGGCAGACGATGGCTCTATTCCCAATTTAACAAACACTATCTCTACCAAAGGACATTTACAGGACTTGGACTTAAAATTTAATTGAAATTTAGCTGAATTATCATTAAAGAAGCTGAGACACTTTGGCCTCTAACGACATGAGAGCTTTTATTGTGAAAAGTCTGAAAAGACTTCCTGTGACTCTATAATTGTTTGTGCTAAAAGTCAGTATTTGTATATGTAAACAGCTGTGGACAAAAGGGAGGGCTAATTCTAACACCCGATACCAGGCGTTTAACCTCACCTCAAGAGTCGTTAAGGTCACATGTGACTCTAACATGCATGCAGCTGCTTGAATGTATATGGATACAAATGTTGTAAAACTTTGAAATGTGAATGTTTAATAAATTTGTCAACAAGAGTCAATGAGTCCTGAGAACTCTGATTCATTTAAAAGAGAGAAAGTTTACAATTCCTGGTTTTGTCAATGGAGTCTGATATATAGTGATGTTTCTGGTTAAACAAAAAGATCTTTCTCTGTAGGAGTCCTATCCATAATGTTGGGTACACTGGTCTGGAAGAAAATAAGGTTCAAAAACACCAGAGCTATCATTGAATGCTTCTTTTTTCAGGGTTTTTCAAACAGTTTCAGCTCTGAACCTGTAAATGAAAATAAATATGATGTTTGTGTAAAGTAAGCTCTGATGAAAATGAATGATGATTTATTCTTCTGTTTCTGAGTAAAAATTATTATTACAAAGGCTGTATTAGATTCTACTGATTCACCATTCAACATTTATTGAAGACCTTTTGAGAAAACCAGCAGTTTGAAAATACGATGGACGACATAGTCTAGAATAATTTCCCAGCAGAATATAAAAATATTTCCTAATGATATAATAAATTAAACTAACACAGCCTAGACTTAGATAAGCAGCCTGAAACAGACAGATGGATTAACCAATTACAAACAATTCACTAATTCATTATCAAAATGTTATTTGTACTAAGATCAAGCATTGGTTTTGAACATAAAGAATTATTTGTTCCCGAAAAAACTTGCATTTCTTCATATTGATTTTAGATTGATGAGGGAAAAACAAATTTAATCAATTTTAGCATAAGGCTGCTGCGATATAACAAGACGTGTAAAAAGAGAAGGGGTCTGAATACTTTCTGAATGCACTGTATAACAGCTGAGAACAAGTGAATCATCACCAACCTGCTCTTTAAAGCTGTTTAAATAATAATTAATGCTGATTCAGGACATTTAAAGATTCTTTGAAGCCTTTTACATTTATCCCTTGGCTTTACAATACAAATCTTCAAAAGCTGTTTTCTCAAAATGAGTTTTTTCTCATACTCTGAGCCACTTTCCAGGTTTATTCCTGTCTATATTATGGCAGTTTTTACAGAGGGGTTTGTTCATAGCCTAATTTATAGAGCATTTTATTCCTAAAAACTCTGTGAAAATTGATCGTCTCTTATTACAACACTGTTATGTTATTTTGTGTTAGACAAGTAGTAGTAGTTGACTTTTTACCCAAACTACAAACCAGGTTGTGCCTAAATTGTGTTTTGACGGATATTTATGGTTTTTGGCTTTGATGATCCTCTGGTATCTGTGTCTAAACTAAAATACTAAATTTAATGACGTATTGTATAAACCATGAAAAACACCTCACTCCATACCTTATTCAAAACCTTACTTCACTAGTTTTTCTACTAAATTAATAATGGTGGATTTTTCTTACAGAGCTCTGGCTCAGATTCAGCCTCTCTCTCTTCTGTCCATCCAAGTCTTTCCGTCTGTTCTCCCTCCCTTCCCCTTCCTCTCTCTCTCTCTTCATCCCTGACCTCCCCCCTCTTCCCTCTGTCGCTTTTCTCTCTCGCTGACACAAACGCACACTGAGCGCGCTCAGCGGGGAGCGTTAGTCATGAGATGGTCTCATTAATATCTGAGAGAAACAGCTAATGAGGGTTAATAAGACACCCAGCAGGACTGACGGGTGCAGTGTGTTCGGGGGGTTTAATCACCTCTTCGTCATCTCCCACTGGAGATGAAGACAAGATCGAGGGATGAGGGAAAAGGGGAGAAGGCAGAGGAGGAGGGAGATGATAATAAAATGCAATCAGAGTTAACAGTAACGATTACACAGCAGATCGGTTCGGCTGAAATGATCCTGACGTTCAAACATGAACGGCTATGACTGAGCTGATTGTCACAGTTCACAGTCAGGTGCTCCTCATTAGTTGTCATGGCAACTCTGGAGGCAATCAGGAAAAACTCATTAGTGATCTTTTTTTTTCTTTTTTTAGACAAGACAATGAGATGAGGTTATTCTAGATTAAATTACAGTGGATTATATTAGAGAAGATAAGTGTGACTGACAGAAGTCAAAACCATGAGATTAGACCAGTTAAAACCAGAACAGATGACATGAGGTGATGATAGATTATGTTACGAGATGAGATTTTAAACGATCAGAGTAGATCAGAGATCCTCATTTTCAGAGTCATAACTCAGGTAAATCTGAACACACAGACGTGAAACACATATAATTATATCCAGTGTGACGTGCTCTTTCCGATGACATTGTTTCCTCCAACATCCGTCTGTAATAGACTTAGACATCCAACAGGAACAAAGACAAAAGTCTCCCCGGAGGGACGACAGAGAGATAAAGATAGTGTGTGAGGTAAATTAGAGTTAAAATGAAATAACTCAGACACAAACATGAAACACACTACCTGAAGATATCGTTATTTCTAACGTCCACCACGACTAAACTGATATAAAACCTCTTAGACATTAGTGAAGAAACTGCTGAACTTGTCTGAGAACCATCAGGTTTTTTAGTTCTCTTCAGGATCACAGTAATCCAGGGCTCAGTTTTCTGATTATTGTCTATAAAACAAGTTCTTAGAGTACAAAGTGACGTCATTAAACACCCTGTATTGTCTGACCAACAGTCCAAAAATTGTTAAATTTACAACATTATAACAGCAATAAAAGTGACTTTTCTTAACTGACAACCTGCAAAGGTTTGATGTTTTTGCTTTATCAACATAGATTACGTTTATGTTTCCTTTCAATCAACTAATTAATTAATTAGGTGTTTTTGGACCAAACTGTTGGGGGGAGTGTTTAGTCCCATTGCTTACAGATGTCATTTTACACAGGTTTCTAAAAATGGCAGTTGCCGGTGCTGCATTGGCTCATGTGTTCGACTAAACAACATAAACCTAAGAAACAGATGAACCGACAAACAAACGAACTAACAAACAAACCGATGGACAAACAAACTGACCAACCAATGAACCAACCAATGAACGAATGCACCGATGGATGGACAGACAACCCGAAAACATGACACCTCAGCCACAGCTGACATCAACGTGGACATATAGTAACTTGTGTAACTCAGACACCTGAAGCATCACATCAGCTTTAAATGAAGTCATTTATTTACCAGGACTGGTTTTGTTCACCTTTTCTTGCAGTGCAGTCGTATCACGATTACAGCACTTTAAAGGTCTGTGAGAGTTGTGTTAAATTAGACTTTTATTACTTGTTTATTTGCATATTTTAAGGATTTCATGACGACGCAGAGTCACTCTGATGTTAAGGTTTTGCTGTAAAACAACATGGCTGCAGCTCTGATGGAGGAAACAAAGGAGGTAGGAGGCTGCAGACCTTCTGCTCTGCTGAGCCTGGAAATCTGATCATCACACACACAGACACACACTCCTCACACTCATATGTTTCCTCTGTTTCTTCACCCATTTACAATCTCTCCCCCTCTCCTCTCATCCCTCCCTCCCTCATCCTTCTTCTCTGACTTTTATTTCTTTATTTCTCCTCACTACGCTGCTTCCTATTTGTCTCCATCTCGAGCTCACTCTCCTCTCTCCCCTCGTTTATCTCACTTCTCTTTTTTATGTTCCTTTCTTTATTTACTCCCCCCTCCTCCCTCCGTCCTTCCTCCTCCTCGCTGTTCCTCGAGCTCCCATGATGCCTCTCTGCACTGTCACACCTGTCCAGAGGCCATTTCACATTCACCACTCTCTGCTGTTTACAAATGTTCACACACATCAAACACACAGACACACACTGACTAATGTGTGTGTGCGTGTGTGTGTGTGTGTGAGCTAAGTTGTTCACCTGCAACAACAACACACAAAATGTACAGTGCACACACCTGTCAGGGCTGCCTGTACACAAAGACACAAATCTCACACACACACCAACACTTCTGAGTTACAGGATAATACTCTACTAGCTTTAGCAGAGGTATTAAAGTCTGTGTAACACATTATTTATATTAGAACATAGTTCCTGAAAACATGAGTCTGTAAACTGTGTGTTACAGCACTGTGGGTCTGCAGCTCGATTTCAGCATCACCTCGCCCCTAACACTGGTTACAGGTCACCGTACCGTGAGCGCGTCAGTGGACTTCCAGTTCGCTCCCATACAGAGCGATGTGGAAATGAGGCATTATTCCTCTTTAAGTACAAAATTCTGACTTAAGTGAGTTTGTAGAAGTTGTAAACCATCTGTAGTTTGATTGATTTTACAGAAGAAAATACAACAAAAAGTTTCTCTAACCAGGGGAAACAGCTGCATTTGTCTATCTGAATTATTGAACAGATGTTGAGAACAATTCACAGGTCTGGCTAAGTTGTTAAAGGATGTATTTTATTTTTGATAATGTGTAATTCTCATGTTGTTGCTATGTTTTCATATTTAACATCAGTACTGGTATTTATTCTGTAATGAAAAGAGTTTCAACATCAAGTAGTTTTATGGTGGAATGAGCAACACAGCAGTTAGGATATCTCCATAGCTCACCACAGACGTGATGGGTAAATGATTTTCCTGTCCTCAGAGTAAAAATGATTTATTATGGACATTAAAAACCCATTCTTATCATCAGATTTTGTTCCAGTGTGTTTCTTTAATCATGTTATTTTCCGTCAGGTGACAGCGGGAACAGCTCAGGTGAGATTAATGGTTTTGGTGAAGCTGGCAGCACTGTATGTTGACACATTCAGGGGATTATCCTCCTGTTAACATTAACGATTTAATCTTAATCCAGTTACAACAACAGTCTGGAAATTCACCTCAATCGCTGATCTCCTTCCTTCTCTTCTACCTTCCTCTCCTCCTCCTCCTCCTCCTCCTGTAGAAGTGACAGTGAAACAGCAGCTATATTAAGCAGCGTTCAGGAGCGCTGACTGTTGCGTTATTGTTCACCGGGTAATAACAGCTGTCATCTGTGAGGACACAGCAGCGGAAAGACGTTAAAAAATCCTTAACACGGCTGTCAGCTTCACTCTTAACCTACATCGGTGAGGAAGAAATGAAGATGAAAAAAAAGGCAAAGAAAAGAAGTGGAGGAGAGAGGATTTACAGTATGAAGGAGGTAAAGAGATATTTATATACGAAGAGGAAGCTAAAACAGCACATGGTCTGACAGTGATAAAGCTGATTACTCCAACATGACTTCAGAAATGTCCATAAAAGCAGGAAACCAGCTTTTATTTTTCAGATTAAGTGACTAAAAAATAACCTTGACTCGATTACTGATGGAGAAACCGTATTATCTGAACCTTTAAACTGGTGCTAACTTGTTTTTATTTGCATGTGAATCCCAGGGTCATGCAGGGAACGAGTGTCCATCCATTCACCACCTCCTGGTCCCTGCCATCCACAATAGCTCCTGTCCTTTTTTGTACTGTTGCAAGCAGTGAGTTTTCCAGGTGATTTCCAGGTATGACCAATCAGCCACAACATTATAACACTGATCATTTTGTTACAGTCCAATGTTCGGCTGGGAAACCTTCGGTCCTGACATTCACCTGGATGTTACTTTGATTTGTACCACCCATCTAAACACTGTTGTAGACCAAGCACACCCCTCCCATGGCAACAAGGGCCTCCCCCCGAGCAGGACAATGCCTCCACCACATCGCAAAAACTGCTCAGAAATGTCTCGAGGAACACGACAAAGAGCCCAAGGTGTTGACCTGGCCTCCAAACTCCCCAGATCCAAATCTGATCCAGCATCTGTGGGATGATCGGGAACAAGCCGGATCCAGGGAGGCCCCACAGGACCCAAAGGATCCACTGCCAATGAACTGGTGCCAGACACCAAAGGACACCCCCAGAGTCCCATGTCCACATCCAGACCGGTCAGAGCTGTTTTGGTGGCACCAACACAGTATTAGGAAGGTCCCACAGATGCTGGATCAGATAGGGCTACAAAGTTTTTAGGGTTTCAGGCTGATCTGACCCTTGATTTAGGTTGTTCGCGTCTTTCTATGATTTCCCAGTATGAGAGTATCAGAGCACCTGCCCATTTTCCATTTGTCAAAACTTCTACACGAAGTTAACTTGAGCTCATTTTTCTGACATGTCTCCAAGCAGCAGCAGGGCTACACTCTGAAACTTGACGCCCACCTTTCCAGAATTTGCCACAAAATTTACCACGCCTGTCCTCCTTTTAAATGAGAGAAGACAAGGATGAAATCTGGCTGCCAGAGGACATTTGGTGGCTCCTCTGTCCGCTCACCTTCCACTCTGCCTTTTTCTCTCCTCCACTCCACTTTTTTAAATTTCCTTTTCTGTCCTCGCTTCTTTTCCTTTCTTTCACTTTGTTTGTAGTTTGCAGACCTTACGTTTTTTTGTTCTCTTTACCCGAAGCGAGCTGTAATAAGGCAGTGATGATGCAGACATATTTTGGCTGAGGTCATGTTTACTCACTTGACCTCATTATTACAAAGCCTTCCTCCTCCTCCTTATCCTCTTCCATCATGATAGTTACGACTCTTTCCTGACCACATGAGGTAAACATTTACATCCAACAACTACAAGGAGGACTTAATGCTCAGCCGCGGTCTCATAGCTCCGGGTGGATCGGCTTAATTGTTGAGAAATCCTTCCAACCTTGAGGGAGTTTTCCCAAACATGCCGAAAGAGAAGAACCCCTGCCTCACCACCGCCTGAACTTAACTCACCCTGTAAATTACCCCCTTTAGCTGCTTTGAATGTAAATCTAAGTATTTGCTCCATAGGGCATTTCATGCATATGCAGTAGTTTTCTTCTGCTGCTTTGGTGTTTGCCTGCATTCAGAGCCTGTGAGTGTCTTTTTTTGGGGGGGAAAAAAAGATCCCAGATTATTCAGTTTTCAAATCTACCTTAGGTTAGGAAAACTGCTCTTCATGGTGTTTTGTAAATAAATCGGGTTAACTTTAAAAAAATGGTGTTGATTGAATAAATTTGAACACAGTTTCCTTACAGGCAGGATAGTCATAATCCTGGACTCAGATTGGTCAGCGGCTCCTCCAGTTTAAATGAGGTCAACATTTAAGAGGAGACTTCTCTCTTTCATAAGCTGCCAGCCGGACTGATCTGAATGAATGATTCATTACCTGGAGTTCATAAAACTGCCTTTGAAAATAATACATAAAATAAGTAAAATAGACCTGAGATGTGATGTTTCCTTCTCTTAACTGACATCAGACTTAACTTGGACTTGTCTTAAATGACTTGAGGCTCCTGTGGACCCCCTCTTGGTGGCCGGATACACTGTTCTTGATCAATACTGCATCGATCCCAAAGATTTTTGTCCCTATCAATCATTTACACCCAAAAACATGGGAACATAGGAACCAAGTTAAAAAATATCAGAGTTATCCTTTAAGGACTTGATATTTACCTGTTTCAAAAAAAAAAAAAAAAAAAAAGCTAGAGTTTACTTAGATCTTATGACTTGATTTGAGCCCGTCATGAATAATCTCAAATAATCAACACCTTAACTTGACCTGACTTGTCTCAAATAACCTGAGACTTGATTTGGATTTATTTCAAGTGACTCAAAAACTTAGACATATCTTCAATGACTTGAGACATGACTTCTGCCTGTCTCAATAAACTGAAGACTCAGAGACTGTTCTGAATGCCTGCAATTTGTCTTGGACATTTATTCTTGATCGTCTACAGACTTGACTTAAGATGGACCTGGATTTGTCTTAAGTGACTTGAGAACAGACCTTGACTTGTCACAAATGAGCATGAGACTTCATTTACACTTGCAATAAAGGACTTGAGACATGACTTCAACTCGTTTTAAATTAGTTGGAACTGCCACAAAAGACTTAAAATGAGGAGACCAGACAATCAAATGTGTAACTGCTTGGTTGAAAGAAGTAAGACCTAACGACTGGACATTAGTTATTCTAGTACTTCTTGAGGTCTGAAAATTACCTTATTCAAATTCATTATTTGTCACTGAGATGAATGTTACCTTATCCGAAGGTTTCCTGAGGCGTCTGAGGGACTGCACATGGTGCTTCAGGTTTTCATATTCTAATTTATTTTCCTCATAACTTGCAAATTGCATTAAGTCTAATAAGCAGGTTAAAACATTATTATTTCCAGGGTTGCTTCATCATTGTGACATGATATACTGTGTATAGTTTCTCAGAGAGGGGGAGGAAATTGCCAATAAACTGGTTAGAGAGAAAGAGGGGAACATCAGGCACAACTCTGTGGTCAAAACAGTAGCTGGCTTTTACAGGACTTCGCAATAAAGGTCAACATTTTTATCTTGAATAATCACTCCAGTTCTGTGGGAGAAATGATCAACTATCTGTGGATGAATTGGAGCAAAATTTATCCAACATTTAAAGCAGAAAATTCAAATTTACTAGGATAAAGACAAATAAGAGAAAAGGTAAGCTTGAGGGATGAGATACTGTAAGAGAAGGAGAGGAAACAAGGAGACAGGAAAGGAGGCATTTTAATCCTGAAGTCAGCAACAAATCACACACTAATGGGCGTGCACACACACACACACACCTTCCCCACCTCTTTCTCTTTTTGAAAACAATCTGCAAACACAAGCAGAAAACACAACAATAGCCTATTAAATGAAATGGTTTCCATTCATATCTCTGTCTATCTACAGTACTCCTCAGCAGATATTTGCAGATAAATAAATGTTTTCCTCCCTGTCTGTCAGCTCAGTAATCAATCATTAATTCATC
The DNA here is from genome assembly GCA_033238685.1 of Lates japonicus. Classification (NCBI taxonomy): domain Eukaryota; kingdom Metazoa; phylum Chordata; class Actinopteri; family Centropomidae; genus Lates; species Lates japonicus. The sequence goes on along the minus strand of BRZM01000121.1, from coordinate 660,206 downwards.
AATACAACAGAACCTGTTTCCATTCTATGTAAATGAGGTTATTGTGCACGTTGAAGCAGGGATCTTTAGCTTTTGTCCGGCAGTGAAAGGAGTCCTGGGGGCCTATATTTGTCATCCAATAAACCTCTAAAACTCACCAACAGGACAGGAAGACCCCCTCCACCACCACCACCACCTTCCTCCTCCTCCTCCTCAGGCAGCTCATACAATACACTGCTCTCCTACACACCTCTTTGTGTGTAATTAGATTAGGCTGCACATACTCCATGTGGCCCACATAAAGACTCCAGCAGCTCGGTTTTTTAATTTTCATTCCTCAGCAGGTTTCTGCGGCTCATTAAAGTGGCAGTTGTCATGGTTTGGTTTTCAGATCTTTTTAGTTTTGTTTCCAGCTCTGTCTTTTGATCAAACAGCGGAGGCCGGACCGCGAGTTTTCTGTCCATGTTTGAGTTTCGTCTAATCTGTTCTGAAGCACAATTCTGTAATGAATAACTAGTCAACAAGGTCTGTTATTAAGGAGTTTTCAAAGGATCTAAATGGACTGGGACTGGTCTTCAGGAGCAGCTGGAAAATTTCTGACCAGTCAATCGGCCCCAAGTGTCAGGTTGGTGTTAAACAATCCAAAAAGAGACACTACAGTCGCCTAGAACTGAACTCGAGAACCAACCTCTTCTGTTTGGTTTATCAGTTTCACACTTTTACTGGGAAGTTTCTCGTGCCTTTGTGATACAGCTGGCATTCAACAAAGTTAAGAGCTTCTTCAAATCAACCTCATTTTATTTAACTGGTTGAACTTGTCGTGTTCTTTGGCATGATGCCTCTGGAGGTGCTCCAAGTAGCACACGCATGTAAATATAAACATAGAATAACAGAATTCAATTGACTAGATTGGCCTTTTTGTCTCTGATACCCAATCTTACTTGAGTCAGTGTCGGATATCAGTACATCCCTAGTTACAATCTAAGAAATATGGCTTTACTTTGTTCTGAATTTGGAGGCCTCAGCTGGTGGAGGAGGAGGAGGAGGAGCTTCGTTTTGTGAAGCTGCCAGGTCTCGTGCAAAGTGCGTCTTTATCCACCTTTTTTCTGCTCATTTTGCAATAAAAAAAACAGAGTGGAAATCATGGAATTTTGAAAAAATAACAAAGTTAGTGCTGAGGTGGATAAAAACAAAATCTCAGTGAATACATGCTTAAATGTCATTCTGACATGTTGGCAACCAAATGGATGGACAGAGTCTTTTCTCAAGAGGTCATCAAACCTAAGTTACATCAAAGCAACTCAAACTATTTGGTTAAAGTCAAAGAAGGAACCAACACTGACCATTTCTTCTCTGCAGTATAAGAACATCAAGCTCCTTCTACCTTTCAGTGTAAATCTAAATCGTCTTTACGTTACAGCACAGACCACCTCCCTACTGTTACAGCCTGCTGACCATACACCGACACCATCTATCTATTATTCAGCCACACTCGTACAGACAGAGAGTACGAGTAGAGATGCAGCAGACTCACAGCCCCTTCTTGGTTTCCCAATGGCAGGTTTCTATTTAAAGTCCTGAGTGTCAGACCTTCCCACCGGCACATGAATGCAGCATAACGGCTGCAGCTTTTTGACAGAGGAATCTGAGCTGTAAAATTATGGTTTCTTTTTTTTTCTACAGGGGAATGTTTGCAAACCTGACTAACAGGTTAAAGTCTTGTCAGCATCCCCTAGAGGCTAAAATGTTCACTACACCTCACAGCACGAACATGATTTTTTAATTCAGTTTTTAAGAGCCATGGGGTCATCTGAATCAAAGGGAATATCCTCTGGGGAGCATGAATAGTGGTTGGTGGGATATTTAGCTCTGGACATGCTGAACAATCTTGGGGCTCTGCCACTTTTGAGGCAACAACAACTAGCAAAACTGTATATTTAGATTTTAAACAGGCAACACTTATTATAAACCACTTAGAGAATCTTAAATAGAACAGTCCATAAGGCCAAAGATGGCCGTTGTATGACAAACGTCCCGCTCCTCCCTGGAAACATCCAATCGTCTCACAGTTTCAACAGATAAGAGAAGGATATCAAAACCAAAACTCAAGACATGAACTCTCACATGGTATGATGAGCTAACAGAATCATGGCGCTCTGGACTAATCTTGCGCATGTATCATAAAAAAGTAAAGGTCTTTTCACATACAGCGTTATAATGTGAAAGTGTGAAATACTCCCCCGCAAACTACTAGGATCCTTTGACCCTAAGCAGCCTCTGACAGTCCGACCTCCTTCATAAAAAAATTGCATCACTGTTTCGCCACGTAATATTTGTGTTCTGTGTGAGAGTACACAGAACAAAAACAACAGTTTGAAAAAATGAACTGACTTGTGAATTAATCACACAAAATAAACATGTGGAAAGACCTTAACCTAAAGAAAAGTGCTATTTAAACATTATTTTGGGGCAAAGTGACCAAATTCTTTATCCAATTTTTTAAAAATCAGATTTGACTTTTTGATTGTATACATGTAGTTTTTATGTCTAGTCCTCTTAACTCAAGATAACTGATAACTGACAATTCAACAACGACCGTGGAAACGACGACAAAGCTTTGTGACGCACGGTGTAAAGAAATATCAACACACAGATCCAATCAATAACCTCAGAAATGATAACATAAACTCCAGAGAGGAGGATGAAACAAGCTGTTTAACGCTTACATATATAATATATATGTCTTGCTCCTCACAAAGAGAACGTGCAGGATGACGGTCAGCGTGATGCCTTCACAGACCTGCAGGGTTCAGTTCAACCGGCTCTGAATGGACGTGTGATTAAAGAGAGAGAGAGGTTACAGTAATCCTCTCCCTCTCTCGCCCTGCAGGTTGTAGAAAGTGTTGAGCTGGGAGAAAATAAAAAAAATTGGGATTTCTCTACACCAGCCGGAGCTGTAACCATGGCAACAAGCATCAAAGATTACTATGAGTGGTCGTGCAGGCGTCCGTGGACACACACACACACACACACACCCGTATACAGTAGGCTAGTTGAAGTCTGGTATTTTTTAACCTGGGTGTTTTTGCAACCAGCAGACATTGTATGGATTAAGCTCAGTTTTAATAATGAATTAGTCGCCTATGAGTAATTTTACAATCAGATGAAGTTTATGTCAGATCAGTTGTTGTTTATCCTTCAGTTCAAACAGATTAATGATCAGAAACAAATGGATTTCTCTCAGGTCAGAGTTTCTGGTTGATTGGAGCTGTAGAGTCAGATTTCCCAACATGGCTGCTGTCGACAGCTGTGTTACAGAGTTAAGTTAACTTGTCTTAATGTCACTGAGACAGTGTTTTACATATGGAGATTCACAGCTGCATATTTTACTGTTTACTTCTCGCTTTCTTTTTTGGTCAACAATGAGAGCGTGATCGTTTACGGCGTGTTCGGTCAGTGGTAGATTGAAACGTGTAGAATAAGTTAACACAATGTACAACGTTAATTAAATCACTCAGCGTCTGCTCAGCTTAATGAACACTGTTGTAAAAGTAAAGAGCAGAAGTTAGAGACTCGTCTGTTTCCAAACTGAGATGAACGAGGGGAGAGAGAAACTACACATTATGCAGTTTTCATACCCTCGATTAGCATACATCAGCCTGTAGCAGTGGTGTGTCTGTGTGTGTTAGTGTGAGTTAAAGTGTGTGTGCATAGCCAGGTGTCCAAATGTCCCTGTCAGCCAGCTGCCATACAGGAGCAGAAAAAACGACTGAACACTCACCAATAATTACAGGAGGAGAAGCGGAGGAGAGGAAGAGAGGGAGAGGGAGAGAACGACTGCAGACAGCTGGAGAAAGTCGACTGGATAACTATAGACAATCCACAACTACAGCTAATTATGCACAGCCTGCAACACACACACAATCCTCCAGTCAGTTTCCTGGCTGTGAAAACTTCTTTCCTTCAGTCAGTTTAACTTTAGACCGAGGCAGAGACATAGATCATCTTCAGGTCGTCTGACACACCTGACGCCATCACACCAGGTGAAATCGACTCGTCTCAGTGGAGTCACTGTGATTGGTGGATTCAATCGAAGTAAAACAGTCCAAATTAAAACCATTAGAGTTCTACTCTGACCTGCAAATATGCGCCATTAACCGATAACGAAGGTTTAACACTGCAGCACCCCCTACTGGTGAAAGTTTACTAAACAAATAAATAAATAAACTTATATTCTTTTGAGCATAAGTGGTCTGTGAACAAGTCGCACTTCATCCTGTCTCGAAAAAAATCTCCTATTTCTGGATAACGGCCTGTGTCACTCCAGCAGCCTGAGGAGAAGAGCAGCTAGCATCTGTGCTAACATCAATGCTAAGCTACGGGCTTCTCGACTGACTATTTGAATCATCGACATTTAGTGGCCAACCATAAAAGAGTGGTGGACGAATGTACTTGGAAGTCACAATTTCCGAGTTTCCAAGTTTAGAAGTTCTAACCTGAACGCCATAAACGTAAATGGAACGCAGCAATGAGTCCTAAAACCAGGAAGTAAGTTAGCATGTTAGCATGTTAGCACTTCCTGTTCCCTCGTCCCAAAGTCAGTGTGTTTCTGGTTAAATGTCTGAAATAAGATCTATGGTTTTAACACAAGCTCAAGACATTTTCAGGTTTTATTCTCCGACGCAAATGGGTCCAGTAAATCCCCCACTCCTGATGTTTGAAGCTTACGTGTCTTAAAAAGAGCGGTTGCTAACGATGTCTAAATGGACTACAGAGGTTGTGGGGCGTTAACATGAAAACCACATCTACTCACCAGTCCCACCTTTACAGCCTCGTTGTGTTTCTCCACGCTCTTTCAAACTATACTAACTTTCTAAGAAGAAGGCTTTTAGAGAGCTCAGAGCTAAATGAAATGACAGTTAAGAGCTTAGTATGGTGGAGACGTTGACGTCATGTGACCGTGGTGTAGTTGGTTTATAGCCTAACATTAAAAAAAATCCCATTGTTTTTTTGAGGAGGGAACCAGGCTGATGCTAACTTCAGGGTTGGACTACAGAAACAGATCACCCCTGCAGAACTGTATTATTGTGTCTCCTGAACTTCTGAAATCAAATCTGCTCTTTCAAAAAGAGAGTAAGAAAAAGAAATCGAAACACCTGGTTAATGTCTTTTCTTCCTTCCGGGTCTTCACCATAATCAAATCCTCACTGCTGTCAATACATCACCGCCAACACACAGCAACACAAACTGCGACACACCTGACGTACACTGACAGCAGCATCAACACAAACACACACAGTGAGTGACACTTCCACTGAGCAGAACACAGGAGCCGGAACACCACTGCCTCCATCTGTTACTGTGTTTGTGTTACTGTGACTTTAAGAGTTGAAGAAGTAACTAGACACTTTACATAAGAAAAATACCACACGGTAACACAAATAAAATCCAACCGACGGAGGCAGCAGCCCTGTGTTTTGCACGGTAAAACTGTTTCTTTTGTCAATGGAGTCTGCAGTGATAAACGTACTGTTTCTCATTAAACAAGCAGGATGTTGCTCGTTAATAAAGAGGTCTATCTCTGTAGGAATCCTTAAATTTCAGCAGACGCTCGCTATCTCCACTGGATGAATCCTACTGACTTGCGATACCCTGACGGTTCCTCTAGCGCCACCAGCAGGTTAAAGTAAAAAGAAATGCTGTTTTAAAAGCAGTAAGTAGTGGTGAGTAGATAGACACCATGAAGAAAAACAAGTGATGACTCATCTCACCTGTGACAGGTGAGTCCAGTACACTAGGACATGATACCAGCTCTGAGAAATGTTTAATATTTGATGCTGGCAAACCGGCTGCAAAACTCCCAACTCCCCAGGCGGCGCTCGACACACCTTGGCCCTCTGAGTGCCTCTAATCTGCACTGACACAGGCCACACACACACACACACACACACTCACACCTCCTCCAGCTCCCCACAGCTGTTCTCCACACAGATCCCACTCATTTTCACCCTGGATTCATAATCTGCTCAGAGACTCAGCAAGCAGAGCCTGATGATAATCCAGTGGGACCAATGTCTGTCACTGCAGCATTCAAACATATATATAAAAACTTTATCTACACAGCGAGAGGGATGGAGCCACTCGCTTCACTGTTACCTGCATGTGAAGCTCGTGGGATTTAATAATCTCAATCTAAAAATCTGTTTAATCTAAATCCTGAGACAATCAGCCAATCATCATTCTCACCTCTATGTTTCTTGAAATGGTGGATAGGTAAGAAATCCTCTGAATACTAGTTCCGTGTAAGTTCTCAGTAACCTGCACCCAGTTTCAAACTAGATTCAAAAATTTAACAAACTTAGCAGAGGAAATTGATTTTTGTATTTAACCAAATCAGATGTGTTAATGAGTGAAAATAAACTAATTTACACTGAAATAACGTAAATAAACAATTCTAAAGTAATAATTCAAAAATATGTGAATTAACTAAACCAATAATTGTGTCAGTTTAATGTCATGTTACTGGTCTGATGTCGATAACCATCAGTAATTTTCCTGTGTCCTCGGCTCTAACCTGTCAGTCGGTCACGAGACGAAACCACGTACGTTCTGGCGACTGCTACGCAGAGATTTCCAACACAACGCAGGCAGCGTATGCCTTAATCGCCCTCTACGCCCTCTCAGCGCCAAGCAGTGAGTTGCCACAGTGACTAGACGGACTGGGCTAGCCGCTAGCATGCTAACTTCAGTTTAAGAAATGAAGTGACGGACACAGAAGTAAAATACGAAGTTCGCATTAGCGCCGCTTACGCCTGACCAGCTTTACAGAAGAGGAGGAAGTTTGATGCCTAACCCGCAACGCTTCTCCAAGACCGTGAGTAAACAGCTGCTAATGCTAATGTTAGCTGTGTAGCACCAGCAAACCTACAAACCTTAAAGTAAAGAAATAAGTAAAAATATCTCAATTTAAAACACTATATTAACAAGTTAAAGACTTTATTGATACCTGATACAGCAGAACAAAGTTTACAATGAAATCAAAACTATACACCTGTGCAATAGCATTAAATGTTAACTGATTAAAGTTGAAACAGTTTAATCTGTTTGATGTGGGTTATTTGGTTTTGTGTAGAATTGAAAAACAGGTTAGGTCTAAAAGTGGCTCAGGCTCCAAAGAAAATCCATACAACAAAGTGACTTGACTTGTTTCAACCCAGCTAATTGCATAAACAAGATTTTAGAATAACTCAGAACACCACAGCAAATAAGAAACCAGGCTGTGAGACTTCATAAAGACGGGAGAGGGTTGGAGGAGTTATCAGCAGGTGCCTGAAATATCGAGCTGAAAACCCAGGTACATTAGCAGGTGCTGAAGTTAGCTTAACAGCACCTCCTAGGGTTCTTCATCCAATCCTTACATTGACAAACAGATGGTTAAGAGTCTGACTTTCGCGCTTTAATCAACTCTGCAGATGGTGTCCAAGACAAAACATCAAGCCAGAAAATGGGCACAAATCAGTGATTAAACTTGCCAAAGAGCATGAAAAGATAGCCTGATTAATGTTGGCAGCACATCTCTTTGCTCTGATGAAGCTAGGAATAAGTTGTTTGGACAGATGTGATCCAAACAGATGTGTCAGGAGTGAAACATGGAGGTGGGAGAGAGCTGACATGTATGAGGGCAAAAGGTGGAGGGGTTATTTATATTAACTTAGTTTACCTAAAACATCGAAGGAAAAGACTCAAACACACAAGTTTGAACAGAAGAAGAAAAGTGAGAGCTGATGACCTGAATGACCTCTGTCCAGATTAAAACCCAAACCTCCCTCTCCTCTCATGGTGCAAATAGCGCAACAGATACAGAGCGACATGGATCCTGGGGTGGGAGAGGAGGTGTTCTGTTTACAGACTGAAACCCTTGAACATTTGTTTGTTGAGTGTCGAGACTAGAATCACTGTTTGAACTGTTAAAAGGTTGTTTCAGGGATTTGGGATGCTTTTCCTGACTTATTTATTTTTGGTCCAAAATATCGCGGCAAAGGAGAAATCTGTTTCACGCTTCGGGTGAACTTTTTTATCTGGGTCTGCAGTTGGCTATCTGGCTGACATCATGGAATAAGACCCAGAACCTGGGTGCTGACCTGGTGCCAGTCTTTTGAGGGACTGTTAGTCTCACTAGGGTGGAATATGTTTTTATAAAACAAATGGACAAGTTATAGGATCATACGGTGTGGGCTTAAGTGGGAGGGGTGTTGTGCCTGTGGAGGAGATGGGGAGTTGATTATGGCTAAGGATCTGACCATTGATTGTATGAGTTGGTTCAGATCCTTGTTTACCTTGAAATATGTCTTGTTTTTGTTCACATGGTTTTTCTAACTTTGCCAGTGTTGTTTAGCAAAAGTGGTTTAATAAAGGACTTTGAAAACCAAACCTCCTCTCTCCTCTCCTCCTCCTCCTCCCCTCCTCTCCTCCTCTCTCCTCTCCTCCCTCTCTCCTCCCTCCTCCTCTCCTCCTCCTCTCTCCTCCTCTCCTCCTCCTCCTCCTCTCCTCCTCTCCTCTCCTCTCCTCTCCCTCCTCTCCTCCTCTCCTCCTCTCCTCTCTCCTCTCTCCTCCCTCTCTCCTCTCTCTCCTCTCCTCCTCTCCTCTCTCCTCTCTCTCCTCTCTCCCTCCTCTCCTCCTCTCCTCCTCTCTCCTCCTCTCCTCTCTCCCTCCTCCTCCTCTCCTCTCCCTCCTCCTCTCCCTCCTCCCTCCCTCCTCCCTCCTCTCCTCCTCTCCCTCCTCCTCCCTCCCTCTCTCTCCTCTCTCCTCTCCTCCTCTCCTCTCTCCTCCTCTCTCCTCCTCTCTCCTCTCTCCTCTCCCTCTCTCCTCTCCTCCTCTCCATTTCCTCTCCCTCCGTGGCGTTCAGCCTGTAAGGAGGTCAGGACTGTGTCACCACATCCTGACAGATATTCACAGTGAATGATGGGACGATAACGTTTCAGAGAGGAAGTACAGAGTAGAAAGACGACGACAGCTGAGTCGAATGTTTTCCATCTGATGGTGCAACTCATTAAATCTGTATCTGAGTGTCCTCGGGCTGCTAGTTACTGTGGTTAGGGTTAGTTGGCTGATGTTTTCCTGTTGTAATCTAAGCTCATTGGCTTTGTTGTCGTCTGGACTGAAACTGGACCGGAGGCAAAAAGAGAGAAAGAAAAAAGAAAAACAAGAGGGAGATCTTTCAGCTCTCATGTTAAAGGAGCAGTCCGACATTTTCTGAAGTCCGCTTGTTCGATTTCCTGCCTCAGAGCCACGAGAGGACGGATATCAGACGCCAGTCACCATAACTGTTAGCCTAGCTTAGCATAAAGACTGGAAGCAGAGGGAAACTGTCAGCCTGGCTCCATAACTCAAAAGCTTGATTCACATGTTGCATCCTGTTTGTGTAGAAAAGGAAATAAATAATAAATAAAGATAAGACATTCATAGCTGCACAGGTCAGCAGAGTAACTGTTGAGTCAAACCAAACATTTGTTAGCTGCTGTTTTCATCATCAACTCATCGTCCTAGTTTCTTTTAAAGCAGAAAAATCATTCACTGGTTTTAGCTTCTGAAATATGAGGATTTGTTATTTTTTGTGACAGGAAAATGAATATGTTTGGATTCACTGAGCTGTGGGAAATATTAACAAGTCATTTCACTGTTTTCTGACATTTTATTGATCAAACAACTCACCAGTTAATTAAGAATGGAATTGACAGTTTAATTGATAATGGAAATGATCATTAATCTGGACCAGTTCAACTCAGTCAGGACCAGTGTTGTCAGTGAGTCTGATGTGACAGCCAATCAGAAGGGAGGAGGGAGAGGGAAGCTGTTGTCATGGAGACAGAGTTTTGGTCAAATGTGTTTGTGTTTACGAATAAGACACAAAGAGCAGTATGAAGAAGCTCCCAGTCAAACTTCCTCCTCTCCTCCTCTCCTCTCCTGTTTCCTCTCCTCTCCCTCCTCTCCTCTCCTGCTCTCTCTCCTCTCCTCTCCTGTTTCCTCTCTTCCTCTCCTCTCCTGTTTCCTCTCCTCCTCTCCTCTCCTGTTTCCTCTCCTCCTCTCCTCTTATATAAATCCTCCCGTCTTGAGGAGGCGTCTTATATAAGCACTGAGGCTTAATTCATCTCGATTGAGACGACGGCCTCCCTCCTTTTCTCCTCCTCCTCTTCCTCCTCCCTCTGTCCTCCCTTCCTCTTACCTCCTATTTTTTCTCTCCATTTCCTCTACTTCCTTCTCCACACCTCTCCTCTCTCCCTTCCTTCTTCCTCCTCATCCTCTCTCTCCCCTTCTCTCCCTCCTCTCCTCTCCACTCCTCCTCTGCACCTCTGCAGGTTTTCCAGCCTCCGGCGAGGTGATGATTGACAGGTGCTGTGCCCACCTGGAGGAGGACGAGGGTGGGAAACAAAGACATGTCATCTGTGGGCGTTTGGGTCGAGATCAGCTGAACGTTACCGAGCTTAAAGGCCCTCAAACTACCTCTGTATTACTGTTACCGTGATGACTGACGTTGTCCAACCTTAAAAACGTACCTAAATTAAATCTAAACCCGTCGTGGAAAGTGCAGGAAATGTTTGAGCACGGTGTCAGTAAAAATAAACAGAGTTATAACTTAGTGTTTTTACAAGGATTAATCAAAACTACCAGCTTCGGTGTGAATGTGTTGTCGCTCATTATGATGCTTACATACAATTAAAGTATTTGAATCATTATGCTAAACACTTTTACTTATTTATTCACTTAGATTTAACATTGCAGAGACATAAAATTGAAGCAACACCTGATGTTCCTGATGATAACACTGAAAATATGATGCTCTGTCATGTCAGAGTTTCGCTGAGTTTACGTCAGGTCAGTGTGTCTCAGCAGGAAGCCATGTTGGATAAACAAAACAACAGAGACTGAAGTTCTGTCGTGACAAAATGAGACAAACTGGTTCCTCTTAATTTAATTATTCATGTTTGAATTTAAATATTAGGTTGTGTATGTTGAATTTAAAGAGTTATCAGGTCGTATCTGTGTGTGTGTGTGTGTGTGTTTTATATGGTTCGAGGGGTGTTGAATGATGCGGAAATCAAATGTGCTCTGGGAACAAAAACACACCACAACACACACTGGGGAGCAGAGAGAGAGGGAGTGAAGTAGGGGAATACAGTGTGTTGGAAAGTTGAAAGATTTCTGGAGGGCCAAACACACACACACACACACACACACAGACACACACATGAGTGAGTCTGGGGTCGGTCTGATCCTCCAACACTAGATGAAACCTGAATCCTCCTGCAGACCTCAGTCACGATGTGGCTGCTCCAGAGTCTGAATGCTCCTTTATACCGTCTGAAATGTGGTCAAATCTTTTGTCGACAATCAGAAATCCTAAATCGGTTCGGGGTGGAGCGTGTATCGCAATTACATGTTCCCATGTCGCAATAGGAGATCATAGAGGTTTGTGTCACGGTTTCAGTTTCAGAATTGATATGCCCCTAATTTTAGGTAAGTCACTGTTTTGAGCTACTATGTCATTATTTAGATAGTGCATAATTATTTAGAGGTACTAAGTCATTATTTTTGAAAGGCTAAGTCATTATATTGAGACAGTAAGTCAATATTTTAAGATAGTACTTGATTATTAAGAGATTCTAAGTTCTAAACTCAATTATTTTTGAGATACCATGTCAATATTTTGAAATACTAAGTCATTATTTTGAGATACTGCATCACTTTTTTGAGATACTACATCTTTATTTTGATAAACTCTCATTTTAGTGACCTACAGGATCTTTTTTTCATCACATTGGCAGAAACTCTATCTTCCATAAAAGATAGACTTATATAAATATTAGAAACGAGTGTGTGTGGAGTTAAAGTTCACCAAAGCTGAAATGAAACATTTACCTTGTGCCGATTCTGTTGAAAATTTTAATTAATAATTAACTCTAAATGCCGGTGCCTTTTGTCGACGTCTTGAGGAGGAAAATGTGTTGATGGTGAAAACACTGAGTCGCCATGTTGTCCATTCTCAGGCTCGCCATATTGTCTATGCAACACACACACACACACACATTTCACTGATCAGCGTTTCTCTGCTCCATATTCAGCCGGAACTGCTTGGAGGCTTTCAACACACACACACACACACACACACACACACACACACAGAGAGAGAGAGAGAAACACACACACTGAAGCCTGTAGGAGATTTAGCTGTGACTCCAGATGACTGGGGCAGATTAAGATTTAGGGAATCAGAGACAGGTGTGTGGTGTGTGTGTGTGTGTGTGTGTGTATGTGTGTGTGTGTGTATGTGTGTGTGTGTGTGTGTGTGTGAGATGGGATCGGTTCCAGCTCGGTTAAATGGGCGGATGAAGGGATGAACAGACAGGAGGATAAAGGAGGATGCTGCATGTCTGAGGGAAAGAAGTTGGAGGGATGATGAATCACACCTTCCGTCTGAAGTGTGACGAAATCTCATTGGTTGAGTTAAACATCAGTGGGCGGGGCTTATGGTCTCAAATTATATGGTGAATTTCATCGTCATCATTGGTTTGAAAACATTTTATCGAGCCTGAATCAACTGTTCTGTCTAACAAACAAACTTTATATTTCAGAGTCTAGCTTCTTCTACGAGGTGTGATCGAAAAGTTCAGAGACTGTGGCTGTAACAAGCAAAAACCACACCTGATTTAAATTTGGCTGCTTCACCTTGTGCAGCAATACAGGGTTTTCCACAAGTGCATACAATGTCCAGCTGGGTGGACAACTCATACAATTCATTGCATTTCATTTGTAGGTTCAGATTCCTTTAGTGTTCACGGTTCAGGAGGTTTTCTTACCGGGAGCTGAATTATCCACAAAGGTCTCCTCCTCACCAAATTAAATAGACCTGATAATTAAAACTAGTAAAAATACTGAATGAAGCAGTTTTACGTTAAAAATCAGTATTTCTCTGTGACGCTCTTGGGCAGTGAAAATCAAATCAAATCTACTTAAACATTCAGTAAATATCGCTTCAATAAATCGCTCATGTTTTGCATGATGAACTCAAGAGTTTCCCTCCTTTGTCATGGGTATCCTCCTGCAAATTTTGCAGTCATTGACTAACTGCTAACAACAGCATCACTCATTGAGTTATCACATCGTTTATTAAATAATTTCTCTTTTTTTTCTTTTTCAGATTAGAGAGGTTAAAAGAGACTGAACAGTGAATGTGAGTGAGATTCGATGGAGGCTGCTGAGCTTCATGAACTCAGGTATGTTTGTTCCTCCTGTCGAGTTGTTGTGCTGTAACCATGATGACTGGTACAAGATGCCTTTTGAGAGCTAAATAGTACAGGTGTACAGCTAGAAAAAATAATGAAATATTTAGATCAATGTGATATAATTTGATATTAATCCTGATAGTAGTAATATTTTTAATTGTTGCCTGATAAACCAACAAAAGTTATCATGTACCACTTTGAATTCTGAGTATTTAAAAATATTCAGTAATTTTTATTTTTTGATATCACATCAAACTGAACATAAACCTTTATTTCTTTATTTAATTATGTAATCATTCATCTCAGAATAAAATGCTGAATTTAATGAACAAGATATCTGCTGAAACAAAATTATATTAAGAAAATAATGATTTATACCATGAAATATCTGATCAGAGAATACACTTAGACATTTAAAAATAGCATTTGCGTATGAATATCAGGCAGAATTTTGACATCAGTCCTGATTCTGACAAGGTACTTTGTTGCAGGGCAGTTTTCTCAGTTAAGTCATCAATAGTTTGGTCTATAAAAGATTCCTGAAGCTATAAATTGATTATCAGAACTCTGGTACCTGAATTTTGGTGACAATTCCAAATTTATAATGTTGTCAGTATTTTACTTTACAGAACATTTTCTACCAAAACTTCCAAAACAAATTATATTTTTATTTAATGCAGTCATGGAAAGAAATTTACCAAAGTAAAATGATTTAAGAAATAATGATTTAACTCCGTCTCAATGAAGTAAAAATATACAAGACTTTTGTGAGCTGTATTTGCAGCAAAATCCTGAATTGTGGCTCTGCCCACTGGAGTCCAAATCAGCCAATAAGATCAACTCTACCTGCAGGTGATATGTTTTTATAAAGATAGACATAAAAGTCCAACCTGTGGTTTAGAGGACGAGAGAGAGCTGGAAGGAAAGAAAAGGTAAAATGAGCAGAGGAGTTGATGCTGCTGTTATCTGACTGACTGGATGGACGGATAGATGGAGTGAGTATCTGTGTGTGTGTTTTCCTGGTGTGTGTTGTGTTGACTGGTAAAGAGCTTAGTGAGCATGAAGCAACTGGACAGACCTGATAACTGGCCCAGAACCTGCCAAACACACACAAACACACAAATATAAATACTCAGATTTAAAGTATATACTCTGTATGTTTCCACATATACACTCGTCAGGACACAGTTTTAATCACACACTAACTTCATGTATGTGAGGAGGGTGGTGGGGGCATGCATGGTCTCTGGAAGCATCATGTGATCATTGTACCTTCTCAACTTTGGGAATTGCATTTTCACTGTTTTTGTTTTATCAGTTATTGTTAATTTTTTTCACTGACTTTGTTGCTAAAATCTGTGGCTATAACGTCACATCGTCAGCGTAATTCGAACAACCTCAGTGTGAATGAAATGTGATATTTGTGATTCGTGAGGTCTTTGTCAATATAGAATTGAAGCTGACGACTGTAACTTTTATTTGTAATAGGCCATGATAATTTGATACAAGATATTAATGCTGTAACTCAGGTAAAGGGGACTTGGACTCGAGGGTTTAGTTCAGAGTTTTCCACACATGAAAGCTTTTATCAGTGTCGGACTCAGTGTGCAGGCATATCGCTATTTCCTGGAGGCAGTATGTAGCAGTATTTGCTAAAAATACCAGTGGGAAAGATTAGTGTTTTGTTGATTTTGGACCAGCGTACACTGAACTTGGCCAATAAAGTTGTGTTTAAAACTCTTGGTCTCTTAGTGTGGACAAGTCACACTAAAATAGCGTAAAACATCAGATATATTTGACAGCTGTGTGAATAACCTGACGCACGACATCTCACACATTAACTTCACTGTCAGTGTCAAACATGACTGATGATATGAAGACGAGGAGACAGAGATGTAGTCTCCATCTTTAAAAGTTCAAAACCACACATACACAACCATTTTTCTTCTCTTTATTCCTGAAAGTCGTTCTTCATGCAGATGCAGTTTCTCTCTCTCTCTCCTTTTATTCTGTCTTTTCCTCCAGAGTTGGTATTTTGCCAAAAGCAACAGGGTGAATTAACAGGCGACCTTAATCCAGACAGACGTGAGCCGGTGGATCCTGTCATCCACAGGTTAGCTGAAGGCTAATCAGTAAATTCAAACTGACTGCCGGGAAGAGAGAGAGAGAGAGACTCTGCTTATCTGACTCCTGAGGGGGAGAGAGGGAGAGAAGGAGGGAGAGAGAGGGAGGGAGAGGATAACTTGTGTTAGACACCTTGTTCTTAACAGATAGATTCTTCCAAAATAAACAATCAATATATGTTTGTCACCATCTTAAAAACCAGAGTTTCTGATCTGACCATTTTGTTATCAGTATTTGTCGAGGTCCCACCCTAACATCTACCCAACCAATCCTGAGCCAATCACATCTGTCAATCATGACGTTTCACTTGCTTTTTATAGCATTGAATAAAACCTTGCTTATCAGAAAAATTAACACTTGAATGAACATCAGCGTGATTAGAACGACCTAGATTGACAGAAACCGTCTTTGGGAAAACTCTATTTGGCGTGGGGGCGGGGTTTATGACCTATACTGCAGCCAGCCACCAGGGGGCGATCGATATCTTTTGGCTTGGAGCTATCATGTCGTCCATCATCTGCACCTTGATGGTTAGGGTTTGGTCAGGTTTAGGCATAGAAACTACTTGGTCTAAATATTTTTTTGGTCATTTCTTTGGCTCAACAATGCTGCCTTATCTATGAATATTTACAGTGTTGTTGCATTTACCTGCCTGATTCTTTTGTATGTGGCTGAGGGTCATGGCTAAAAGAAACCAGCATTTACTGTTGTTAATCTGCAGCAATTTTGATAATTTATCAAGTGTGATTTGTAAACCAGAATAGAAAATTGTTGGTTCCAGCTCCTAAAATGTGAACATTTGCTTGTTTTTGTTTGTCTTACATGAGAATAAACTGAATTTATTTAGGTGTTGGACTGTTGGACGGACAAAAACTTTTAAACTTTTTTTTTTTTACTTTAACTTTTTATTTATTTAAAGAAATTAGTTAATTACTAGTGATTACATCATGAAAATAATCGTTAGTTGCAGCTGTACTCCAGAGTGAAACCAGGCTAGTTAATCAATGACGAGATGAGACGGCCATCTTGAATTTGGTAGATTTTCAATGGTAGGATTTCAGATTTAAGCTAATACCCATGTCTGCAGGTTCATTTCAGTCCATAATTTCTAGATTGAATCCATCATGACAGGTCAACATGGTTCAGGCTGTTCTTTTGTCTGAATCCCAAAAAATCCATTGCATGCAAAAAAATTTGATGGTGCATTTGTTTAGACTGATACAAACATTTTTTTCTTGAAGACATAGTTGTTTTTTTGTGTCTTGGTGGTGGTTTGCCTTATGATGATCAGTGACTGGAGGTCGGAGGTCATTGCGCTTCTTAATTCACAGCTGCATGGCCTCAGGCGGCGAGGAGAGGAAGGGAGGAGAGGGGAGGAGGACGAGGAGGAGAATGAAGATGTGGGGGTTCGTAAAACAGAAAGTGATGGCTGGAATAACTGCAGAACACATATGACCTCAGGGTAAGGGGGAGAACAGATGAAATAAAAACAGAGAGGATGAAAGACAGGGAAGGAGAAAGATTGAAAAAGGGACAGAAGATGCAGGAAAAACAAAAAGAAAAGAAACGAGAGGAGATAAAAGCAGAGCTGGAGTCCCAACTATACTTGCTTCATTAATCCAGATGATCTAAATACACATCCTGAGGCCATTGAGAGGGACAGAGGAGTGTGTGTGGTTGGATATGTATGTGATTTATCTCTTTCTGAGAATTTACTGTTGACTTGAACCAACTTGATTTTCCTCACATGTCACATTTTATTTTGAAGGTACTTAAAGCTGACAGAGGCTACAGATTGTCTGTCCAGGTAGGAGATCCTCTGTACTGACATGAAATGACCAATTCAGACGTAAAAGATATGGATATTTATTGTTTAAGCTGCTGTGGAGCTGTTTTTACTCAGTAAGCTCAGTGTTTCAGGTGCATACCGTATAAATGCAACAATCTCTATTCAGCTCCAGCTGAGGATCTTTGACCTATATCATCTAAAGGCAAAATATAACCCCCCAAAATTACAAATATTCCCAATACAGGACACCAGTAAGGACAATTTGAGTTTTGCTCCATCAACAGCACATTTTATAACCAAGTGGTTTGGTTTGGCTTTTCTGACGTGTGTTAATGCTGATAAATGAGACCGTATATTGTCTCTATTGTGATGATAAGTCTTCAGGAAATTACAGCAGCAGGCCAAGACATAGTCCAAATCATAATATACCTGTAAAATCACAAACTGTCGTTTTTACACTGAGGTTTTTGTAAGGATTTAAAGGTGCTATTTGCTATTTGTATCTTCCGGTGAATGTGGCCTCTTGGGAGCAGGTGGCAGCGATGGTGTCTCAACAAGAGCTTCAGCTATCGTTGCATTTACAATACAAGAGGTTATAGTTCACAGTTTGAGCGGCGTTACTTCTTCAGGGCAGACTGGACGCTATCGGAAAGTGACGAGAGGGTCTGGGGCTAGTTAGTTAGCATGCTAACATCAGTAGAAAATAAAACGTGATAGAACTAGAGGCAAGCAAGCAGGCAGACAGTAACATTTGGCATGAAAACTTTTATGTCAATATAGTGTTTGGAGCTTGTTTATTCTGGCCACAAAGTACCCAAAAAATCTGTCATACCAGGATGGAAACCATATTTTCAGACTGTTGCACAACCATACAAGGTGCAGTCAGTTTATATGGTGGGACACTGCAGGGGCTTATAATGAGGGGAGGGGTAGGGTGTCAGATTCTGCTGAGGGCCCCGAGAAGTTGGTTTTCATCAGTGTTGTTTGATAAAAACAGGAAAAACTCAGGACATCAAGCCATGCGACCTAGTTAGAGTGTTTAGATTCAGTTTATCCGTCCGACTTCCTCACACTTTGTCTTTCCTCCTTCCAGCTATACTTAGCGCTGCTCGTCCATGTTTGTAAACTGCCACAGATTCAAACAGGGATTTAGCAGGAGACATTTTTCAGTGTGTCATCTCCTTCCTGCCCCCTGCAGATCCACTTCCTTTTTTACAGCGTTTATTTATTTATTTATTTTATCAGAGGAGGATCCAGAAACCGGTCAGGCCTAACAGTGCTGCCCAGCAGAGCGTTGGAGCCAGACGGACAGATTGGACACAACGGGAGACAAATGAGCAGAGACTCGTGGGTAATTTGGCGTGATGATGTGATTTGATGCAATGTCTGAGACCATTTTAAAAAAATCTCTTCTGAGTCTCTGTCTCTATCTGCCCCCCTTTAATCAGGGGGCAGTTGTCTTAGGATGGTTGGATGAATTAATAGAAAAAGAGAAAGGGGGTGTATGTTGGATGGAGCTGGAACTGGCATCTGATGGAACGAATAAATAGATTAATAGATGAGTGGCTGAATGAATGGAGAGATAGATGGAGAGATAGGTGGTAGGTTGGCTGAATAGATGAAAAGCTGCCTAGTTTGATGAAAAAATGGACAAATGAATGGATGGAAAGATCGTTGGTTGGGTGAAAAAAGAAAAAGCTGATTGAAGGGATGGATGTGTGTAAAGATGGAGGGATGGGATGAATGTCGGATGAACGGAAGGAATGAACTGACATTTGATGGTAGAATGGATGAAGTTGTTGATTGATGGATAGAGGGAGTAAAGGAGGAACAGATTGATGAGTAAATTAATGAATGGATGGACGAAATGTCTGATGAATGGAGGGACAGATGGAAAGATAAATGCCTTGAGGGATACAGTGATGGAAGGGAGACTGAATGGATGATGAATAGATGGCGATGTGGATGAACGAATGAGCTAGTTCACTTACTGGATGAATGGATGAGTGGTTGGATGAACAGATAATGGATGGATGAATTGCTGAATGGATGAATAAAAGGATTTGTGGGTAATAGATTTAATGATGGATGGATGGATGGGCAGATACATTGCTCTCCAGATTAATGGATAGAAGGATGGATGGATAAATGGCTGGTCAGCAGAACAGATGAATGGGAGGGTTCATGAATGGATGGATGAAAAACTTGTTAGATCAAGTGGAGCCTTGGTTGATGGATAGACAGATGAATAAAAAGCTGGATGGATAGATAAAAACTGTGTAGATTGAAAGATGGATGAATGGATAGATGAATGGATGAATGGGTTGGTGGATGGACAGATGGATTGGTAGATGAATGAATGGATCAGTGCAGAAAAGGTTGGCTGGTTGGATGAATGGATTCCTTAGAGGATGGTTGCATAAGAGATAGATGGATAGATGAAAAAGTTTTATGTTGGATGGATGATTGAAAGACATGAATGAATTACCTAAGGGTTGGATGGATGGTAAATAGTCGGACACAGAAAAGGCTAACATGATTGATGGATGGATGAAAAGCCAGGTTTATGTTGGATTATTGAATGAAATACATGATGAATGGATGAGTCAATGGATAGAAGACTTGCTGGGTGGGTGAAAGACTTGATATGTGGATGAAAGGCAGGCTTGCTGGCCGGATGGATGAATTAATGCAGAAGTGGATGAATAAATCACTGCCCTAGATTAATGGAGAGTAGGGCTGATGAATAAACATCTGGAAAAATGGATGAATGAAAGACTTGTTGGCTGTTTGGATGGATGAATGAACTGTGTCACCCACACTGAGACATAACTTCCTGGGTGTTTCCATAAATATTTCACCCCGAGTAAAGACAAAAACTCTCCCAGACAAACAGAAACACAAACTCTTTCCAGACTCGATTAGGAAGAGAAATGTGGTGAAATGTGTAAATAAAAAAGTTAAGGGATATAAGTGAAGTGGGCATGTGTCATAAGCATGTGTGAGAGAGTGCGTTTATTCAGAAAGAAACTGCAGAGTGAATGCTGTGTTATGATTATTCATTCTGCCTTTGGGCTGGTTTTAATCTGCCTTAGATTTTATTTTTTAAACAGAGGCCAAGAGGAATAAATTCTGTTGATTAAACACCTCACTCTGCATTTATTTATATGATTCGTCTGGTTTAATTTATGTGCGAGTGTGGTCACTTTTGGTTCTACACATCCTACTGCCCATGGTGACTGATTTATTTATGTCTGTATTTAAATATTAACAAATGTAATGTATTTGTTTCTCAAGCTAGAACACTGTTCTCCTTTAGACCTCATAATAAAATGAACAAGGAGCAAATCCTCCGGCTTCAGAAACCCTGCCCCCCAACAGCTATCTGACATCAGATAGTGGAGGCTGTGTGTGAAGTCCTTTAACTTTTGAAAACAATATATTTCTGTCTTAATCTACTTTTTTTATTCTTTATTATTCTTCGCTGAGAGACTGTGTCACGATAACCAGTAACAGTTTAGATTTCCAGCGTGTTGACTGACTTATATCTGTCACTCTGTATGGGCTACTAACCTAGTTTCCCATCTGATGATTAATTAAAGTGACTTTAACTATTTTACCTTAAAATCTCAGCTTCAGAATCATTTTGATGGCTCACTGACTTGTAACAGGGAAATGGAGCCTCTGTCATCCCCACTCTGCTCCCTGAACACCTGTTGATAGAATGATTTTATAAGTGTCCGCTATTTGAACCCTTTTCTTAGTCTCCATGTTTTCCAGAAGCTCGTGCTTATGGCCCAATCTTATGTGGGGACGTATTCATGTCTTCCAGATGTGGTTTGGACATAGGGTGCAGTTCTTACATAACTATCTGCCTCGTGATTATCACCTCATGTGTACTTTAAGTTACTCCTTAGCCTATATAAGTACTATATTCTCTTATAGTTCCTTTGCCAGCCTTTCTGGTAGCCTGAACAGATTGTATTTGACCTGGTGCCACGAATAATTCATTGAGATCTGATCGACTCATGATACATCTTCTCAACACGTCTTTTCCAGCATCCCTGATGAAGAAATCTGTTGTTGCTCTGTGTAACTTTGGTTTTTCAGGTACGATCTCCCTCTAACTGAGTGATAGTCAGCGGCTTAAACTGCTGGAATCAGTCCCAGAATGTTCCAGAGTAATGTTGAACTGTAAATCAGTCAGTCATTAAAAACCAGCGTTCATCTGAAACAGAGTTTGGTGTGTTTGTTACAGTGACAGAACTTCCTGCTCCAGAAAGAGAAGGGGATCATGGGTAATATACACCTGTTGGACGTGTTTTAGTTCAGTGGGTGGGACTATTGATTGATATTCTTTGTTTTCTGTTCATGAAAACCACTTAACCACCTGGACTTAGAGCCCAACAGAGTTAAGTACCACTAGTGGCTGTAGAGGGCGCTGTTGCTCAGCAAGGTCGGAGGTCGGATTTCCAACTCAGAACAACCCCACCAACCCTGACATAAGAAATCAAGATGGCTGCTACTCATATCAGTAGTAGTGAACAGTTTGTTTCACATTAAGTCAGTTTTGTGTTTTGGTAACGGAATGGCAAATTGAACAGGATCGAAATGTTTTTATGCAATGAATTACGCTGAAAAACAAAGACACGGTAAACTCGGAGGTGACCTCACTCTGACTTCCAACTTCCGATGTAAATGGAATGCACCGTAAGTAATACGCTACCGCAATCAGGTGGCTGACAAAGCTTAGCACAAACTGGAAATGGGGAAATATCTAGCTAACAGTATAGTCCTACTAACACTGCTAGAGCTCAACATGTTGTTTCTTGTCTGTACAAAAACCAAGGGTAAAAAAAGACATTTGGCCGTTTTACAGGGTGGTTATGTTCCAAACCGTTGTACAGCCTGTTCTGAAGCTCTGCCTTTTTCTTTCCTTGTCATACTCATGATGCAGACTCTTACAAAAACACCCTAAATATGGCAAACATTCAGAGCAGCATCAATCCTCTTTGTCCTTCTGTCACACGTTCATGAAAAACAACTCATCAGCTTGAAAAATGTCCTTCTCCTTCACTTAGTGCTGCAATCTTTGTGTTCCTCACATACCAAGTTGTGGAAGTGGTTTCTGAACAGCATCCCTGGGTGCTGTGCAGTCTGAAAGATAATAATAAAAAAGGTTTGTGCAATTCACTGCTTTTGTTGTGCAGACTGAGGCAGGGAAATGTTGGTTTAGCTGTGGTTATCTCTCAGGCCAAAGCTTTGTGATGATTCATCGTTCATTCTGTTTGTGAGGTTCAGCTGGCAAACTCTCTGTTCTTCTGTGCCAGTACAGCGTGTTGGTGTTTTTATTTTCCAGCCTTTAACACATTAAGCCAACAAGCCAGCAGGATTACTGTAACACTAAGCCTTTGACACTGACTGTTCATAATTACTCTTTATCTAAATGTGGTGCTGAACAGTTGTGAGGTGAAAAACGCAGACTTCACAGTCGCATGAAAGCATAGAAGTTTACTTTTGGTCTTTGAGTCTGTTATCATGATTTTTGTATGCGACAAAACAGTTTTAAACACTTAAACCCACAACACCTCAGCTGCAAAATCTGCTTGTTAACCAGCTTTATGAGCTATATCAGCGCTTGCACAGAGAATAAAACAAGCTGGACGTCTACACTCACATGTTGCAGTCTACAACTGAACACAAATTTGATTATTTTATGTATTTTCATACATTTTCCATATTATATATTGATATTGGGAAAATATTTTTATCAGTGATGTATTAATGATTGGTTTTAGTGATACCACCCATCCTGATGCCGCCATTTTAACCATGGATGGAAATACCAGTTTGTTGATCTGTCCATCATTATCAGTTTAGAAGAAACGTTACGAGTTCAGCATCAAACTTCATTCCTTCACTTGCAAAGAGGTGGAGAGTAACACCAGTGTCAACTCTTGTCCAGCTCTATCACTTCTTTTATTCTGCTGACGATAGCATGCTAACCAGCTAGACCAGTTATGTCTCTTTGCAGTAGTGCAGTGTTCAGTCTTTCCTCAGTCCAACATGAGAGGATGAAGAAGTAGCTTCTGACCAGAGGAAATATTCTAATCTCTTGTAAACGCAACAATGGCTGAAGCTCTTGGTAAGCTAACAGCAGTTGATGCTAATGTTAGCCAATAGCAATAGCAAAAACCTACATATATCACCTTTAAGTCTTTTATTTAGCTAAAAAAAAAAAAGAAAAATATGACATCTGCTCAGGAGGATAAATATTCAGAAATTATGGAGAAAAAAGTTTCAATTAATAAATGAATAATGAAAAAATTATTCTGTTGCTAAATTAGTACCAAGTTACGTTGTTATTTCCTCTCAAAAACAACAGGTTGGAGTAAGTGAAAAACATGCAAAGCTTTAGTTCATGTCGGGGTGACGACATGCTCTGAAGTCCCGCAGTTACCTCCTGTCACCATGTGGGGCCGCCGGTGTGCGAACATGTCTCACAGCTGATGTAATACAACTTCCCTGTGTAGCCTCCTTTTGATTTTGATTCAGTTACTTCAAAGGCAAAAAGTCCTTTACAAGCGGGAGAGAGAGAACCACCTGCAGGGCTGTCTCACCCTGAAAAGTGTGTGTCTGTGTGTGTTCATAAATGTGTCTGAAAGAAAGTGTGCGAGTGTCTAAATGTGTAGATAAGTGTGTGTGAGTGTGTGTGTTGTAGAAGCTCTCGCTCCTCATCTCTGACATTTCCAGGTCACTCAGTTATAAAATGGCTTCTCTGCCTCCCGCCCCCTCTCTCTTCCTCTTTTCCCTCTCTTTCCTCCCCCTCTTGCTTTTCTGATTTTACCTCTTCACCGTCTCTCGGAGGCAGGGAGGAGGGGAGAGGGGGGAGGTGGATAGAAAACAAGATTAAGGGAAAGAGAGTTTACTGCAGACTGAAACAGTGTCGTCATCTTCAACTCAGAACCACCGATTCGTCATTTGACACAGAGGAGTGGTAATATCTTTGATTTTCTTTGTTAGGAACACCTGTGCACCTGCTCGTTAATGCAATTATCCAGTCAGCCAATCATGTGGCAGCACATTAAATCCTGCAGATACAGGTCAGGAGCTTCAGTTAATGTTCAGATGGGGGTGAAAATGTGTCTTTAAAGTTGACTCAGGATGGAGCAGCCAGACTGGTTGGAGCTGCCGGAAAGGTTATGGTTCCTCAGGTAACCACTCTTCTCGACTGGTGACCGTCGCATCTCAGTATTAAATCTACCTTTCCCTCTCTTTTTCTCTTCTTTCTCTCTCCCTCTGCCCTCAGTTGGGTATTACCGCTGTCTCCACTTCCTGTAACTGTTCAAATTAAGATTTTAGTCAGCGTTCATCAGTTTTTTACAGGGCGCTGAAATATCCAGACAGGTCTCCTGGTCTCCAAAACAGACCAAGTGATTATAATCAGTAAAAACACTCAATAACATAGTTTCACGTAAAAAATCTGAGTACACAGGATGTTGAGGGAGGCTCTTTGCTCAGTTTATTTCTCTGATTACTTAAGATCCAGACGTCTGATGACAAAAATCATTCATCAGGTTTAAGATTGGAGTGACAGTGATCTGAAATGAAACAGTGAGAAAATAGTGGGCTGAAAATGTTTTGAAAACCTTGTACTTCCAGGAGGATAATTCTCCATGTCACAAAGCAACAGTTGTCTCAGAATGGTTTTAGAACAAAGGCAGGAACGAATGGTATCCACAGACCCACCATTACTGTTATTAGTTATACCTGCACTATCACACCTGCTACTAACCCTCATTATAACTTGGGTTTTACTTTTGTAGCTGTGGTTCTACTGGTTGTAATAACATCACAGACTTAATATATAATACATGTGTGTGATGTTGCAGCTCTCTCGTCTCTTTAGCCCCATTCTGACGGGACTAAAATTACAGGGGGAGGTGGGGAATTAAATATTAACTGTGCTCCCCTGTAATTTAACTCATCGGTTCAGGCGGCATTTTAACCATGGGGAAATTACAGGATATGGTTTGTAATATACATGGACACTCAGCAGGACAAAGCCGAAAAGAGACGGACACAAGACTCCTCAGGGGGGCGCCTGAGACCTGGAAGGGGGAGGGAAAGATAGTCTATCCCAGTCATAACTCAGTCCAATCTGAACACGCAGACATGAAACATATTGGTATAATTCAGTGTGACTGATGTCCATCCAGAATAAAGCTCCAGAACTTCCCTGAGAAACTTCACATTTTAAAGTTTTCTTCAGTATCACAGTAAATATATCTGTCTGTACCTCCGTAGCTACAAACGTGAACTCCTAATAGCTAATTTGTCATATTTTTAATGGTGGTAATATTCTGAAAAACAAGTAAAAATAAAATGAGAAGCACGTGATGAGCTTTTATTGGGTCTTGCTCTCCTGATGGATCAAATTTGTTCCAAATAGGTCTTTATGTTGGTGTTAGCATGTCTCTATTTGTACACACACTTTTACAACTTCATACCGGATATAGGAGTTTAATCTCAGCAAACTCTTTGCCTTCCTGCAGATACCATGCTCAGAGTCGTGACAACACCGAGCAAGTCAACGCCCGGGGGCTCAACTGGATACGACCGGCCAAGAATGAAGGGAACGACAGCTGCAGCGCCAGGTTAGCTAAGGTAGGTGTAAAACAGAGAGGAATAACACAACTATGGTAAAAAAAAGTTCCATATTTCTTCTGCCCCTCCATTCAAATATGAATTTCTGTAGTTGACTGATTATCTTCTCTGTCTTTGTGCAACCATGATAGCTGACACTGCTGCCACAATGCTAAACTTTAGCAGTTTGTGTTGTTTTTATTTAAAAGAAACATAAAATGTGTCTCCTGCTGTGCGGACAGCAGGTTTTTAGAGGAATTATGTTGAAGCTTTCAGGCTGAGAAACACTGTTGTTGCATCAGCAGAATATAGAAAAATAAACAAAGCTCTGCTGATTTTGTCTTGTATATGCAGATCCTGAACAATGTGAGAGAGAAAGGAAATATAAGAGATGAAATTATGCATTTTGTATATAAACACCACCACTACTACTTCTACTACACACACATCAGGAAATCAGAAAGAGTGTTTGTCAGGGAAACCAGCAGTTGGAGGAGGGGGAATACACAATTTGTTGTTGCTTAAAGCTGAGATGCTGAAATCAGCGAAAACATTTTGCTTCAGACGAGTTTCTGCTCCCGTTTACGGCTGCTTTCACTGCAGATTCGCTCTGTAACAGCTGAGGAGGACGACTGCAGCTGGTTCACTTCACCTGCTGAGGCTCAGACACTCAGGTGACAGGTAAACAAAACTGTCAGGATGACGGGACGAGGCTGTTTTTTTAAGTAGTCGGACGACTCCTGAAGCAGCAGCAGAGTCAAACACTCAGAGCTGGATTAATGCTCCAGAGGGACGAGGCTGATGAAATATTCAACCACGCTGCTTGTTAAATACACTCACAGTGTTTTAGCTCGAGCCAAATTACAGGAGTTGTGCTTTCAAAAAAAAATTCAGTCCCCAGCCTTCAAGTACAGTGAGTTTAAAGGAGTAATGTAAAGAATTTATTTGCGGTGGTCGACTCTGTGGGTCCATTTTGTGTTTTTTCATATTTTATTTGCAAAAAACCTTGGTTCCAGCTGATTATTTAAATTAAATTAAGCTGAGTGATTAAATTTGAAGACAGAAGCTGCCATGAAACTGGATCCCTTACTTTCTGACCTTAAAATTACATTCATTTATCCATTAATACTGATGAAATTAGATATTTTTAATGGGATTTTAAGGGAATACTGGATAAATTAGTGGATTGTAAAATATTAAAGTTTTTTTTAATGAGCTTTTTAACAGCTTTTTAAAGGGAGAAAACCCTTAAAACTGACCAAAAACCATGAAAACCATCCCTGGATTTTCACTTCAATTAAAAAATTAACGTTCCAATGACAACAAGCTCCAGGACCCGAGAGGGTTCAAATCCAACAGTCAGTAACATAACCGGATACTCACTAACACCACCAGGTTTTTTACTCTGTCTTTGACACAGCTCTGAGATCAAGGTTTCTGGTTCAAACTGGGATTGTCTGTTGTTGTTGTTTTCAACTGTGTACATAATCCATTAAAAATAGTTTGACCTGAAATGAAAAATTTAGCTGCTTTTACAAGGTATAAAGTAAGGGGTATGTGTAATGTTATTTTATTAAGTTTAAGGATTTTAACTTAAAGTGATACAAGCTTTAAAAGCTTATTTTAGGGAGATTTAAGGAAACATAAAAGATGAGGAGGTTTCAATCTCAGACTGCACTGAAATCCTTTAAAACCCTCCAAACATCTTTCTTTCACTGTAATTAACCCAGTAATAACACAATGTAAGTGATCAGTATTTCTACAACACTTGTCACATGGATACAAACTACGCACACATGGAAAAAAACAGCTGACGACATAAAAACACAGAAGATCTTCAGATGAAGGTTTCTGATCGGAGCTGCATCGGAGACTTTGACATGTGAGCTGTTAACAAACTCTGCTGATTGGTCCGTTGGGGGGCTCTGGATCAGTCGCTGTGGTCTGAGAGCGAGAGCAGACACTAATCTGCGAATCGGCTTTTGTTCAATTTTTAACGGCAGCATCAAATGTAGCTGCAAGAGAAGAACGTGGTGGAAAAAAAAGAAGAAATCTTCTTAGTCAAACATGGACAGTAGAAGAAGAACCAGTGATGTGTTAGCTGATCAGAAATCTGATCAATGTTTGTACATGTGGGTTATTTAATATTTTACTGAGCTTCACAACATCAACTGTGAAGTATATGATCTCTGTGACAACATGTATGCTCACAGTACATCAAGAAGAACGTCAATAGAACAGTTTTAAAAATCAGTTTTACCTCACTTTTGGAGTAATCCTGAAGTTTCATTCTGTTGCATTTACTTACTAATAATTGTGTTTGCCCACAAGAAAAATTTGTTTGCTCCTAGTTAAGCTAATTAGCTCATTGATTGATGAGATTTCAAATATCAACATGTTTGTGTTAAAACCAGGCAATTGCACACACAAGCTTTTAACAGCTGTTAAATGAAAATAATGGCATAGTGTAGCCAAGTTCTATAGAGCCAACAAAATGCTGTATAGATTTTTGCTATCGCTACATAGCTAACTTTAGCATCAACAGCTGATTACTCACCATCCTTGAAGAAATGTTGTGAGTTCAGCGTCAAACTTCATTCCTTTAGTTGCCAAGAGCTGTCTCAACAGCAATGTTTTACTTCTAGTTCTATCACTTCTTGTTTTCTACTGAAGTTAGCATGCTAATTAGCTAGCCCCGGCCCCTTCCATCATTTCTTTAGCGCCAAATTCAGTTTCTTGCTGGGAGCGGGTGGTGGTGGTGCTAATGGTTGCCAAGTGCTTCAGTGATCATTGCGTTTATAAGACAGGAGGTTAGAATACAGCCATTAGGCAGTGCTACTTCTTCATCCTCCCATGTATTGAGATGATCGCTTCCCATTTCCATCAAGTTGATGTTTGACCATGATCGTTCCCTGACCTTCAACAAGTAGTTTTAGCTGAAAACTGTGGTTGAAATGAACCAAACCAAAGAAACGGAGGAGGCAGGTCATTACTCATCTAACTGTCATACCCGTTTGACAAATTACCTATTTAGCTATAAAGTTTGGAGTTGTTATTGGGAACCATTAAGGATATGGGCTACTTTCAGAGCAGTGTTATTAAGTGCATAATTAAACCAGTAAATCAGTGAGGACAAACATGTACAGTAAGCTGAAACAGAGTTGTCCATCCCCGTGAAAGGTTTTTTTTTATTACAGCAGAAAATTGGGCTCATAGGAGTGATAGCAGCAGACTGTTTTATTAGGACACAGATTAATGTCTTTCAGGCAATTAAAAACCTTTTAAGATGTGTTGAGCTGCATTATGGGCTTCCTGTGTCCATATGTGTCGTCTGGTCTGTTCGATCTCAGAGGAGCTGATGTGGGGAGGTTATTGACACTGAGATGATCATGTTCTCTGGTGGATTGAGATGACAGGAGATGGCCATGTGGGTTCAGAGGCTGAGAGTAGTACTCGTAGAAATACTACTAATGCCATACCACGACTACTCCTACTACTGGTAAACTAGACTGTCTGTGGAGATTCTCAACCATCCAGGTCATGGTTATTTCACCTGGATTAGAGGTAAAACATCTTAAAGTATCTAAAACCAAGTCCAGTTGCCCTTGATTTGAACCCCTCTTGTAAAGTTGTTA
The DNA here is from genome assembly GCA_033238685.1 of Lates japonicus. Classification (NCBI taxonomy): domain Eukaryota; kingdom Metazoa; phylum Chordata; class Actinopteri; family Centropomidae; genus Lates; species Lates japonicus. Next base: position 630,753 of record BRZM01000121.1, on the reverse strand, counting down.
ACACCAGCTGCCATGATACCTGTTAACATGTTGATGTTGCAACCCATGGGTATCCTGTAGTCATTTCTCCATTGGCACTGGGTTGGACCACACCCATCTTCAAACTGAGCCTTCATTTTGATCTCGGCTACATACCTGTAAAGTTTCATGACTGCATTTTGCACAGTTGTGAAGCTATCGTAGTGACAGTATCTGTCCACAGACATATAAACACAGATATTCAGCCTCACTGTTCAATATAAAAGGTACAAAGATGGAACGGGGGGAGGGCATTGTTGTTCCACCTTTAAGCCGGCAGCTGAGGTAGTCACAGAGCTGAACTGATGTTTGTGTAAAAGTATCGGCCCTGAGGAGTTCGCAACCAGTGAACCAGAAAAGACATATAACAAAAGGAGTTCGGGCCTGTGTCCACAGACAGCTGACGTTTTTTTTCTTCAGAGCTTCTCTCAAGTGCTAACTGGTGCAAGGTGACAAAAACTTTCTTTTAGCACTTTGTTGAACGTCAAGTCTCTGTTCCCGACTGTGAAACTAACACATGTAGCAACATCCCAACAAGTCCTGCAACTCGTACAACCATATTGGTCGTTTGTTCCTACACTTAAATATGACGACGAAGATTGTCTCCTCCCTACTGGCGGCAGGACGTATTGCTGCATGGCAAAATGCCACAGTCATACCAGATCTTTGTTGTCATGGTAACAATAATACATATGCAGTTAAACATTGTTGAATGGTGTCTGTAGGGTCAGTTTTAGGCAAAAAAAAGTACGAGGTTAGGTTTAGGAAAAGATTGTGGTTTTGGCTAAAATAGCTTAGCAAAGAAACAACAATAACTGTGAGTACTTGTGTGGTCGTTTTTTTAAAGGATGATTGTCTCCAACATGGGGTTGGTGAGAGAGACGTGACATTGACGACGGCGGCGTTGTAGCAAAAGTTCAACCATTTTCAACTCAAAAGAAAAAAAGCTGCACACTGTGTTGCGCGCTGTCAACGCCGAACTTCATAGGATTTGTATAGAGAACAGAGGTGCTGGTAGCCGACCCAGGACCTCGTTGTTGGAGCTTGGTGCAATAAAAAAAAAAACCCAACGACTGACAGCACCTGGATCATGGGAAAATAATCATAGAGTTTACTGGAGACAAATGTTTGATTAAAGTAGAGAATGTCTTTTGTATCTTTGACAGGAAAGAGAGACAAACGTCCTCCTGGACATTACAGTTACACCTCAGGCCCTGAATTTATTATCATCTGATTTACACTATAATAAAACAAACAGCAGATTTAAACCTGCTTTTATTTCCCAAACAACATTCCTGTTTTATTTATTTTATCCTATTGTGAATTCCAGGTTAATATTTTATCAGAGGACGTCAATCTTTAAACACCGTGTCCATAATTCATCTCACCGATCTATAAACCATAACAGTTTTATATGGATCAAACTATTCACAGCGGAGCCGGTAAATCGGGAGTGATAGGAGGGCGGATGACGGCCACACACACACACACACACATCACACACACACACACACAATAGCTTGAATGTGTGTGTTTGTGTTTATGTTTGAATAATTTATACTCGGGGTAAAAACTGGCACAGGGTTATTAACAGAAAAGTTACAACCACAGTCAGGTGCACACACACACACACACACACACACACGCACACACGTAAATATTAATGCATGTACATATGTACAGCTGAATGATTTATGACCACATTAATCACCAGAAACTCACTACATTAGAAAAACACTCATAAATAAATTGATGTCTGTGAAAACACTTACTGTACGTACAGTACACAGGTACAAATACACACCTTCACACACACACACACACACGCACACACACACTCTGTAGTTAGTCTTTTGTGTGTATTTAAGCTGCTGTGTGTGTGGTTTTTTTTTCTTCTCTGCATTATAGATGACTGACATGGCGCTCGGATCATATCTGAACCTCGACGCTCGAAGATAACTGCTGATTCCCGTGTTCTTTTCGCCGCAAGCCGACATGCAGCTCCGCACGGGCGAACACAACGTGTGTGTGTGTGTGTCAAGAAAACACGAGTACAAACATGGCGTCGTGTCTCAGCTGTGCTCCCACGCACTCCTCTGTGAATTCTTGAGAGGTAAGATTGAGAAATATTTACTTCCTGTCCCAAGTTCTGTTAAACTCCCAGAACTTTATTTGACATGTCACAGGAAACAACACAATTTACAAAGATTCAAATTAAGACTGCAAATAAAAAAACATCCTGGGTCTCAGGACTGTAATTTCCTGGAAAAAACCTTCTGTCATTTTGAGCTCATTACAGTGGGAAAAAAATCTTTAAGACTGTACAGATGAGACTAACAAATAACCTGAATTAATTGAAAGAGAAGCAGGTTAACACTCCCTCTACAGTACTTTCCTTTCCAAATGCTCACATGATAAACAGATAAACAAACAAACAAACAGTGCAAAAGCTAGAATAGCTACACACTGTCAGCACTCGGTTCAGTCGAGGAGTGTGTTGGATTTCAACACTTTCTCTCCCTGTAATCAATATCTAATTACACAGCTCTTTACAAGGAACCTCTTGGAAATTATACTGAAATCCTCAGCCTGTAAAATAAAGTGTTACTGCCAGCCACAACATTAAAGACACCTTTTTATCAAAGAGTAAGGTTCTTTTTGTTTAACCAGAAACATAGCTATATATCAGTACCAGACTCCACTGACAAAAACAGGAATTTTACAGAGCAGAACACAGCAGCTCCTGGAATACCTCAGCCTAGATCTGTTAGTTTGTTTGTGTTATTGTGTGACTCTCAGTGGTGGAAGAAGTATTCAGATCCTTTACATATGCAAAAGTACCACATAATAACATAAACACTAACAGATTGAGCCAGCAACTCCCATATTCTGCTCAGTAAAATTCCTGTTTTTGTCATGAAGTCTGGCATGATAATGATGCTCAGGCTCACTTCTTTTTATTCGCTAAACTAGTAGTTCCCAACCTTGTGCTTTGCAGGTGTGAAACCTTTTTACAAAAAAACTGTGTATCTAAAGGCCTTGAAAAGCTCAATTAAGACTGCAGCTCCAGTGATGGAGTAAAACTGGAGGTATGAAAATCCTGCCTGAAATAAAGACATTTGCTTGCTGGGGATGCCTTCTCGTGCTTCAAAAGGTGCGGATAGTGTTGTTTACTGCAGCCCAGCCGGAGTCGATATGTGACCTCAAGGCCGTTGTTGAAGAAAAAGTTTAGCAGGCCAGTTAAAAGGCAGAACAAAGCACAGAGAGCGCCATGCTAACTTCTTTCCTTTAAAAATACATGAGGGCAGCACCCGCCACCCCCACCTATCAAACATTATGAGCAGCAGAAAGACGTTAAACACACACGCCGGGCTAACTCTGAGAGCACCTGAGACATACATGTCTCTGTTCAATAGATGTAAGTACAACATATTAAAATAAAATATAGCAGTACTTTTAAAATAATAGTCGACTATAGAGATTTTGTCTGGCTCTGTTCATCAGCTGCCTCAATCATCCTTAAAGAGTCTTGACGAGCTCTGCAGGACCTGGGAATTGATGTCATGTCACTCTGTGTTCAGAAGTTAACCGGCTGTAGCTACATTAATGATTATTTATATGTAGACTGTGTCAAGGACAATGACACAAGGGTTATTTTTTGGTTCACCTGACATACAATAGTTGACTGACGCATCACAAAAGGAGATATACAGGAATCAGGAATTTTGAAGGCTGATGTTTGTGGAATACGATTATTCTAGTGTGAATACCAGAAGACAGTAACGATTATAAATTAGCGTTGACAAAGTTCCACACAAAGCTTCATGAAGAACATGAACATTTCATTATTCAGCTCCAAACAATTAAGTATTAACAATGGTTATTGCAGTAATCATGAAAATATGTTTCAACCTCTTTAAATGAAATCAGTTTACATTGGTATTTAGATAAAATAAATAAAATAAATTTAATTGATTTGAACGGTTTTATGGGCTTTGCTGCAATTAATGTTAAAGATCAATTCTCTGTGAGATCTAACCTGCTCTGGTCTGAGGACAGCAGAGCCATTTTGCTGGTTTAGTTAACATAGTCAACGCACTTTTGCCAACGCTTGCTTTAATTCACTACGCCAAACAGCATCATAACAAATATTTAGATAAATGCCAAAGTTAGTATAACTAAAACCAACAGTTTGTTCAGTAACTGACAGCAACGTTAGTTAATTTTACCGGAGTCTTGAACAGAACTGGATGGTTGTCATGGAGACTGGAGTTTAACTTTTCTTGCGGGAAGAATTAAGTGCAGCCGAGCTCATTGTGTCAGTATTTCCTGAATGACTTGCAAAGAAGCAGCCCCTTGTGGCGATCAAATAAAACTAATACTTGACCCAAAAGTTGAACAATGATGAAATTAAAATCTGATAAACCAGAAACAACCTCTGAAAGAAGGAAAAATTATCTAAAGCCCAGTTCTGACTCAGAGTAAAACCTCCATGGTGGTTTGGTGGGCGCTTCTACGGAGCCTGCTGAATGTTGATCTCGGCCGTCTCTCACTGAAACTCCCTCAGGCAAATATTAGATTAAAGTTCCGGGAGAACCCACCATCATATGGACTCAAGTGTTGCTCCTGAGGCAGAGACTAGAGGCTTCTCCAGAGTGAGGAAAGCTCAGCGGGAAGTGGATTTTCATGTAAGCTACATGGACGCTTTTTAGTTCGACAAAGGATTTCCTTCATAGAACAGTTTGTAATCTGGCTTGATGGCAAACCGAACAGCAGTCAGAAAAACCTAAGGTTCCCTATTCATGTATTTATCCCGCGGTTGCCTGGCAGTGAAAGATGAAAACTTTTCTGAATGAATGAATAATAAATGAATTATTTTAAAATACAGAATTGAGTTTTACCAGTTCTTTGTAACTTGTCGATGTGAAAACGGAGCAAGACTTTTCATTTTTTCAAGAGTTCTTATATTTTGTACCTGTTCCTACATTAGTCCTTTACACTAGATTTGTAAAAGCATCACATGAATATACCAAGCAGAAACATTATATATACCTGCCAGACTCCATTGACAAAAACAGGTATTTTACTGAACAGAAAAACAGGAGCTGCTGGAATACCACTGCCTCCATCTGTTAGTGTGTTTGTATTATTGTGCAACTTTCAGTGGCGAAAGAATTATTCAGATACTTTAAAAGTAAAAGTACCACACAGCAACACAAACAAACTAACAGATGGAGGCAGCAGCTCCTCTGTTCTACTCAGTAAAATTGCTGTTTTTGCCAATGGAGTTTGGTGGCGATTATATAGCGACGTTTCTGGTTAAACAAAAAGAGAGTTCTGTCTATTTTAAGTGATCTAATATCTTTAATATCTGTCTACATTTTCCTGAAACCACTTTAACTTGCATTAAATTTGTTAGACAAAGTAAAAATGTGCTTTTGAACCAGTTTTTTCCAGACTTTAGATGTGGTACAAAGGACAGCAATTTACTACCTCAGTGTGGTCGCAGGCTTTGTGCTGCTATTGTTGTTATTTGTGGCTTGTTCTATTGTTCAGGTTCGTCCCTGGTGACAATAATCAGCAGAGAAATTGTGTGAATTTGTGGATTTTAGCTTTTGAATTCATTCTTCTCTTTCTTTCCTGGACGACCTTGTTTTTCTTCCTCTTACATAAAGTAACACCTGCCAAAAAACCAGCCTGGTCAGCGAACGCACCGTCGCAGGCTGCCGGTCCACCTCCTGTAGGTACAAACACAGGTGAACAGATGAGCGGTCGACACGGTAACGATGCAGAAGTCATGATGATTCCTGGATGAGTTTCGCAGAGAGAGACAGCCGAGCATCACTTATGTCAAATGGAAATGAAAGTCAGGGATCAGCCCGAGGACACTGCTGTCACTCACTGTGTGTGTTTGTGTTGATGCTGCTGTCAGTGTACGTCAGGTGTGTCGCAGTTTGTGTTGCTGTGTGTTGGAGGTGATGTATTGACAGTGCAGTGAGGATTTGATTATGGTGAAGACCGAAGGAAGAAAGACATTAACCAGGGGTGTTTTACTTTTTCACTTTTTGAAAGAGCAGATTGATTTTGAAGTTCAGGAGACAATAATACAGTTCTGCAGGGGTATCCGTTTCTGTAGTCCAACCCTGAAGTTAGCATCAGCTCACCCTCCTCAAAAACAATGGGATTTTTTTTTAATGTTAGGCTATAAACCAACTACAATTAATGCAAGTCACATGACGCCAACGCTCACCACTAAGCTTCCAACTGGTCATTTTATTTAGTTTGAGCTCTTCTACAAGTTTTCTTCTTAGAGTTAGTGATGTTTGAAAGAGCGCAGAGTAGAAACACAACGAGGCTGTAAAGGTGTGGGACTGGTGAGATGGGTTTTCATGTTAACGCCCCGACAACCTCTGTGTCTCATTTAGACACTCGTTAGCAAATCGCCTTTTAAGACACGAAAAGCTTCAAAACATCAGGAGTGGGATTTACTGACCCATTTTATGTCGGAGAATAAAACCTGAAAATGTCTGAGTCAGTTAAAAACCACAGACCTTATTTCCAGACATTTAACTGGGAAACACTGACTTTGGGATTTTAGGAACAGGGAAGTGCTACATGCTAACATGCCAACTTACTTCCTGGTTTAGACTCATTGTCATGCTCCATTTACGCTTATGTATGCTCAGGTTAGAACTTCTAAACTTGGAAACTCGAAATTGTGACTTCCAAGCATCTGCCCACCACCTTTTATGGTTGGCCACTAAATGTCGATGATTCAAATAGTCAGTCGAGAAGCCCGTAGCTTAGCATTGATGTTAGCACAGATGTTTTTCTCCTCAGGCTGTTGGAGTGACAGGCCGTTATCCAGAAATAGGAGATTTTTTTTCGAGACAGGATGAAGTGCGACTTGTTCACAGACCACTTATGCTCAAAAGAATATAAGTTTATTTATTTATTTGTTTAGTAACCACCAGTAGGGTGCCGTGTTAAACCTTCGTTATCGGGTTAATGCACATGATATTTGCAGGTCAGAGAACTTCTAATGGTTTTAATTTGGACTGTTTTACTTCGATTGAATCCACTCAATCACAGTGACCCACCGAGCAGTCGCATTTCAATTTGGTGTGATGGTTGCCAGTGTGCTGTGGACGCACCCGGAAGATGATCTATGTCTCTGCTCGGTCTAAAGTTGTTAAATCGGACTGAAGGAAAGAAGTTTTCACAAGCCAGAAACTGACTGAGGATTGTGTGCAAAAGTTGCAGGCTGTGCATAATTAGCTGTAGCTGTGGATTGTCTATGTCATCCAGTCGACTTTTCTCCAGCTGTCCTGCAGTCGCCCTCCTCTCTCCCTCTCTTCCTCTCCTCCGCTTCCTCCTGTAATTACAGGAGTGTCTGTCGCTTTTTCTGCTCCTGTATGGCAGCTGGCTGATGAAGACGGACACCTGGCTATGCACACACACTTTAACTCATATCACACACACAGACACACCACTGCTACAGGTTGATGTATGCTAATCGAGGGTATGGAAAACTGCATAATGTGTAGCTCTCTCCCTCGCTCATCTCAGTTTGGAAACAGACGAAGTCTCTAACTTGCTCTTTACTTTTACAACAGTGTTCATTGTTGAGCACGCTGAGTGATTTAATTAACGTTGTACATTGTGTTAACTTATTCTTACACGCTTCAATCCAAATACCGACCGAACACGCCAGAAACGATCACGCTTCTCATTGTTGACCAAAAGAAAGCGAGAAGTAACAGTAACAGCTGTGAATCTCCATATGTAAACACTGTCTCAGTGACATTACACGTTAACTTAACTCTGTAACACAGCTGTCGACAGTAATATGTTGGGAAATCTGACTTGCCAGCTCCAATCAACCAGAACTCTGACCCGAGAGAACGCATTTGTTTCTGATCATTAATCCGTTTGAACTGAAGGATAAACAACAACTGATCTGATATAAACTTCATCTGATTGTAAAATTACTTCATAGGTTTAATTAATCATTATTAAAACTGAGCTTAATCCATACAATGTCTGCTGGTTGCAAAACACCTGAGGTTAAAAAATTACCAGACTTCAACTAGCCTACTGTATACCGGGTGTGTGTGTGTGTGTGTCCACGGACGCCTGCACGACTATAGTAATCTTTGATGCTTGCTGCCATGGTTAAGCAGCCCGCTGGTGTAGAGAACTCTAATTTTTATTTTCTCCCAGCCTAACACTTTGTTAACCTGTATACAGAGAGGGAGAGGATTACTGTAACCTCTCTCTCTTTTAATCACACGTATTCATTCAGAGCCAAGTTGAACTGAACCCGCAGGTCTGTGAAGCGCATCACGCTTGACCGTCATCCTGCACGCCTTCTTGTGAGGAGCAAGACATATATTATATATGTAAGCTGCTAAACAGCTTGTTTCATCCTCCTGGAGTTTATGCTATCATTTCTGAGGTTATTGATTGACCTGTGTGTTGATATTTCACACTGCAAGCGTCACAAAGCTTTGTCGTCAAGCCTACGGTCAAAGTGTTGAATTGTCAGTTATCAGTTATCTTGAGTTAAGAGGACTAGATATAAAAAATCATACGTATACAATCAAAAGTCAAATCTGATTTTTAAAAATTGGATAAAGAATTTGGTCACTATTCCCCAAAATAATGTTTAAATAGCACTTTTTCTTTAGGTTAAGGTCTTCCACATGTTTATTTTGTGTGTGATTAATTCAAGTCGTCTATTTTTCAAACTGTTGTTTTGTTCTGTGTACTCACACAGAACACAAATATTACGCATAAACAGTGATGCAACTTATGAAGGAGGCCTGACTGTCAGAGGCCGTTAGGTCAAAGGATCCTAGTAGTTTGCGGGGAGTATTTTACACTTTTGCTATTATAACGCTGTATGTGAAAAGACCTTTACTTTTTATGATACATGCGCAAGATTAGTCTTAGAGCGCCTATGATTCTGTTAGCTCATCATACCATGTGGAGAGTTCATGTCTTGAGTTTTGCTTGATATCCTTCTTATCTGTTGAAACTGTGAGACGATTGGATGTTTCAGGGAGGAGCGGACGTTTGTCATACAACCGCCATCTTGGCCTCATGGACTGTTCTATTTAAGATCTCTAAGTGGTTTATAATAAGTGTTGCCTGTTTAAAATCTAAATATACAGTTTTGCTAGGTTGTTGTTGCTCAAAAGTGGCAGAGCCCCAAGATTGTTCAGCATGTCCAGAGCTAAATATCCCACCAACCACTATTCATGCTCCTCAGAGGATATTCCCTTTGATCTAGATGACCCCATGGCTCTTAAAACTGAATTAAAAAATCATGTTGTGCTGTGAGGTGTAGTGAATATTTAGCTTTAGGGGATGTTGACAAGACTTTTAACTCCTGTTAGTCAGGTTTGCAAACATTCCCTGTAGAAAAAAGAAACTCATAATTTACAGCTCAGATTCTTCTGTCAAAAGCTGGTGCCGTTATGCTGCATTCATGTGCCGGTGGGAAGGTCTGACACTCAGGACTTTGGGGTAGAAACCTGCCATTGGGAAACCAAGAAGGGGCTGTGAGTCTGTTGCATCTCTACCGCATTCTCTGTCTGTACGAGTGGCTGAATAATAGATAGATGGTGTCGGTGTATGGTCAGTATTGTAACAGTAGGGAGGTGGTCTGTGCTGTAACGTGAAAGACGACGTAGATTACACTGAAAGGTAGAAGGAGCTTACGTTCTTGTATACTGCAGAGAAGAAATGGCTGTAAAAGGTTCCTTTCTTTGACTTTAACCAAATAGTTTGAGTTGCTTGATGTAACTTAGGCCTGAGATGACCTCTGAGAAAAGACTCTGTCCATCCATTTGGCTGCTAAATATGTCAGGAATGACATTTAAGCATGTATTCACTGAGATTTTGCTTTTATCCACCTCAGCACTAACTTTGTTATTTTTTCTGTAAATTCCATGATTTCCACTCTGTTTTTTTATTGCAAATGAGCAGAAAAAGGTGGATAAAGACGACTTTGCACGAGACCTGGTGCAGCTTCACAAAACAAGCCTCCCTCCTCCTCCACCAGCTGAGGCCTCCAAATTCAGAATAAAGTAAAGTTTATATTTCTTAGATTGTAACTAGGGATGCACTGATATCCGACACTGACTCAAGTGGTAAGATTGGCAACAGAGATGCGCCAATCTAGTCAATTGAATTCCTGTTATTCTGTTTATATATTTACATGCGTAGCTACTTGGAGTAATCTAGAGGCATCATGCCAAAGAACACGTATGTTCAACCAGTTAACAAATGAGGTTGATTTGAAGAGCTCTTAACTTGTTGAATGCCAGCTGTATCACAAAGTGCTACCTAGAAACTTCCTGTGCAAAAGTGGAAACTGATAAACCAAAATAGAAGAGGTTGGTTCCCTAGTTCAGTTCTAGGCCACTGTAGTGTCTCTTTTGGATTGTTTAACACCAACCTGACACTTAACATTGACTGGTCAGAAATTTTCCAGCTGCTCCTGAAGACCAGTCCCAGTCCATTTGTGATCCTTTGAAAACTCCTTAATAACAGACCTTGTTGACTAGTTATTCATTACAGAATTGTGCTTCAGAACAGATTAGACTAAACCCGCATGGACAGAAAAACTCGCGGTCCGGGCCCGCTGTTTGATCAAAAGACAGAGCTGGAAACAAAACTAAAAAAGATCTGAAAACCAAACCAAGGACAACTGCCACTTTAATGAGCCGCAGAAACCTGCTGGAGTGGAATGAAATTAAAAAACTGGAGCTGCTGGAGTCTTTATGTGGGCCACATGGAGTATGTGCAGTTTAATCTAATAGGCACACAAAGAGGTGTGTAGGGAGAGCAGTGTATTGTATGAGCTGCCTGAGGAGGAGGAGGAGGAAGGTGGCAGTGGTGGTGGAGGGGGTCTTCCTGTCCTTAAGCGTTGGGTGAGTTTTAGAGGTTTGGCTGATGACAAATATAGCCCCCAGACCTTTCACTGCCGGACAAAAGCTAAAGATCCCTTTGCTTCAACGTGCACAATAACCTCATTTACATAGAATGGAAACAGGTTCTATTGTATTGATGAATTAATGATTGATTACTGAGTTGACAGACAGGGAGGAAAACATTTATTTATCTGCAAACATCTGCTGAGGAGTACTGTAGATAGACAGAGATATGAATGGAAACCATTTCATTTATTGGGCTATTACAGTTTTCTGCTTGTGTTTGCAGATTGTTTCAAAAAGAGGAAAGAGGTGGGGAAGGTGTGTGTGTGTGTGCACGCCCATTAGTGTGATTTGTTGCTGCACTTGTGATTAAATGCTTCCTTTCCTGTCTCCGTTTCTCCTTCTGCATTCATCCTCAAGCTTACCTTTTCTTATTTGTCTTTATCCTAGTAAATTTGAATTTTCTGCTGGAACAAGTTGGATAAATTTTGCTCCAATTCATCCACAGATAAGCCGACTACTTCCACAGAACTGGGAGTGATTATTCAAGATAAAATGTTGACCTTATTATGAAGTCTGTAAAGTTTGAAGCATTGTTTTAATTACAGAGTTGGTGCCCGATGTTCCCCTTTCTCTAACCAATGAGACAAGTAAATTTCCTCCCTCTCTGAGAAACTACACAGTATATCATGTCATGTCGATGAAGCTAAACCGGAAATAATAATGTTTTAACCCTGCTTATTAGACTCTAATGCAATTTGGGCAAGTTAAGTGAGGAAAATAATTAGAATATGAAACCTGAAGAATTCACAGTGTGTAGTCCTCAGACGCCCCAGGAAACTCTTCGGATAAGGTAACATTCATCTCAGTGACAAATAATAACGAATAAGGTAATTTCAGACCCCAAGAAGTACTTAGACAACTAATGTCCTAGTCGTTAGGTCTTACTTCTTTCAACCAAGCAGTTACACATTTGATTGTCTGGTCTCCTCATTTTAAGTCTTTTGTGGCAGTTCCAACCATCGAAACAGCTGAAGTCATGTTCCAAGTCCTTATTGTAAGTGTAAATGAAGTCTCTGTGCTCATTTGTACAAGTCAAGGTCTGTCTCAAGTCACTTAAGACAAATCCAGGTCCACTTGTTTAAGTCTGTAGACGACTAAGAATAATGTCCAAGACAAATTGCAGGCATTCAGAACAGTCTCTGAGTTCAGTTTATTGAGACAGGCAGAAGTCATGTCTCAAGTCATTGAAGTATGTCTAAGTTTTTGAGTCACTTGAAATAAATCCAAATCAAGTCTCAGGTTATTTGAGACAAGTCAGGCCGGTTAAGGTGTTGATTATTTGAGATTATTCATGACGGCCCAATCAAGTCATAAGATCTAAGTAACTTTAGCTTTTTTTTTTTTTTTTTTGAACAGGTAACAAGTCCTTTAAAGGATAACTTGATATTTTTAACTTGGTTCCATGTTCCCATACGGTAATGATTGATAGGGACAAAACTCGGGATCGATGCATGACCAAGAACAGGTATCCGGCTACCAAGAGGGGAATCCATAGGAGCCTCCCCAAGTCACTTAAGACAAGTCCAAGTTAAGTTCGATGTCAAGTTAAGAGAAGGAAACATCAAGACCAGGCTCCATTTACTTATTTTATGTATTACCAAAGGCAGTTTTATGAACCTAGGTAATGAATCATTCTATTCAGATCAGTCCGGTTTAAGCTATGAAAGAGAGAAGCCCTTCAAATGTTGACCCCATTTAAACTGAGGAGCTGGACTAATCTGAGTCCAGGATTATGACTATCCTGCCTGTAAGGAATCCGCTGTGTTCCAAATTTATTCAATCAACACCATTTTTAAAGAACCCTGATTATTTACAAACATCTGATAAAGAGCAGTTTTCCTAACCTAATGACTGAAAACTGAATAATCTGGGACTTTTTTTCCCCCCCAAAAAAGACACTCATAGCTCTGAATGCAGGCAAACACCGAAAGCAGCAGAAGAAACTACTGCATGCAAGGAAACCCAAGACAAATACTTGACTTACATCTCAGCTAGCTAGTGGTAATTTACAGGTGAGTTAAGTTCAGGCGGTGTAGGCAGGGTTCTTCTTCGCATGTTTGGGAAAACTCCCATACAAGGATTTCTCAACAATTGTCGATCCACCCGAGCTATGAGGACCCATGGGTTGAGCATTAAGTCCCTCCTTGTAGTTGTTGGATGTAAATGTTACCCTCATGTGGTCAGGAAAGAGTCAGAATTGGCAGATGGAAGAGGATAAGGAGGAGGAGGAAGGTTTTGTAATAATGAGGTCATGGAGTAAACATGACTCAGCTAAAATATGTTCACCACTGCCTATTACAGCCCGCTTCAAGAAAAGAAAGAACAAAAACGAAGGTCTGGGTAAACTACAAACAAAGTGGAAAGAAAGGAAAGAATATATAGAAAGGAAATTTAAAAAGCGGGAGTGGAGGAGAAAAAGGCAGAGTGGGAAGGTGAGCGGACAGAGGAGCCACCAAATGTCCTCTGGCAGCCAGATTTCATCCTTGTCTTCTCTCATTTAAAAGGAGGACAGGCGTGGTAAATTTTGTGGCAAATTCTGGAAAGGTGGGCGCCAAGTTTCAGAGTGTAGCCCTGCTGCTGCTTGGAGACATGTCAGAAAATGAGCTCAAGCACTTCGCAGTAGAAGTTTTGACAAATGAAAATGGGCAGGTGCCTGATACCCTTTCAATACCGGGAAATCATGAAAGACGCCAACAACCTAAATCATGGGTCAGATCAGCCTGAAACCCTAAAAAACTTTAGAGTCTCTATCTGATCCAGTATCTGTGGACCTTCCTAATACTGTGTTGGTGCCACTAAACAGCTCTGACCGGTCTGGATGTATGACTTGGGGTGTCCTTTAAGTCTGGCACCAGTTCATTGGCAGTGGGATCCTTTGGTCCTTGTGGGGCCTCTTGATCCGGCTTGTTCCCGATCATCCCACAGATGCTGATCAGATTTTAATCTGGGAGTTTGAGGCCAGGTCAACACCTTGGGCTCTTTTGTCTGTTCCCGAGACATTTGAGCAGTTTTTATGATGTGGTGGAGGCATTTGTCCTGCTCGGGGAGGCCTTGTTGCCATGGGAGGGGTGCTATTCACAACAGTGTTTAGATGGGTGGCATAAATTAGTATCCAGGTGAATGTCAGGACCAAGGTTTCTAGCCGAATATTGACCGTAAATAAATGATCAGTGTTATAATGCCGGGCTGATTGGTCAAGTACCCTGGAAATCACCTGGAAAACCTACTGCTTGGTACAGTACAAAAAAGGACAGGAGCTATTGTGATGGCAGGGACCAGGAGGTGGTGAATGGATGGACACTGCCTCTGCATGACCCTGGGATTCATGCAAATAAAACAAGTTAGCACCAGTTTGAAGGTTCAGATAATACGAAGCCCATCAGTAATCGAGCTGGTGTTATTTTTTAGTCACTTAATTCAGAAAATAAAAGCTGGTTTCTGCTTTTATGGACATTTCTGAAGTCATGTTGGAGTAATCAGCTTTATCGTCAGACCATGTGCTGTTTTAGCTTCCTCTTCGTATATAAATATCTCTACTCCTTCATACTGTAAATCCTCTCTCCTCCACTTCTTTCTTTTGGCCTTTTTTCATCTTCATTTCTTCTCACCGGCGAAGCAGAGGAAGCTGGGATGTCGTGTTAAGGATTTTTAACGCCTTTTCCGCTGTTGTGTCCTCACAGATGACAGCTGTTATTACCCGTGAACAATAACGCAACAGTCAGCGCCTCCTGAACGCTGCTTAATATAGCTGCTGTTTCACTGTCACTTCTACAGGAGGAGGAGGAGGAGGAGGAGAGGAAGGTGAAGAGAAGGAAGGAGGATGAAGCGATTGAGGTGAATTTCAGACTGTTGTTGTAACTGGATTAAGATTAAATTTAATACAGGAGGATAATCCCTGAATGTGTCAACACACAGTGCCGCCAGCTTCACTCAAACCATTAATTCCCACTCTGAGCTAATCTCTCACAATACTCGACCTGAAAACAATACGATTAAAGAAACACACTGGAACAAAACTGATGATAAGAATGGGTTTTAATGTCCATAATAAATCATTTTTACCTGAGGACAGGAAAATCATTTACCCATCACGCCTGTGGTGAGCTATGGAGATATCCTAACTGCTGTGTTGCTCTATTCCACCATAAACTACTTTGATGTTGAAACTCTTTTCATTACAGAATAAATAACAGTAATTGATGTTAAATATGAAAACATAGTAACAACATGAGAATTACAATAATGTACTAAATACATCCTTTTAACAACTTAGTCAGGACTCAGAATTGTTCTCAACATCTGTTCAATAATCTAGATAGACAAATGCAGCTGTTTCCTGGTTAGAGAAACTTTTTTGTTGTATTTTCTTCTGTAAAATCAATCAACCACAGATGCAGGTTTATAACTTCTACAAACTCACTTTAAGTCAGAATTTTGTACTTAAAGAGGAATACGCCCTCATCACATCGCTTCTGTATGGGAGCTGTAACTGAAGTCCACTGACGGCCAGACGTGTGACCTGTAAACCAGTGTTAGGCGTAGGTGAGATGCTGAAATCGAGCTGCAGACCCACAGTGCTAAATAATACAGTTTACAGACTCATGTTTTCAGGAACTATGTCGAATATAACAATGTGTGTTGCCACAGGACTTTAATACCTCTGCTAAAGCTGTAGAGTATTAGTCCCGGTAACCTGAAGTGTTGGTGTGTGTGTGAGATTTGTGTCTTTGTGGCACAGGCAGCCCCGACAGGTGTGTGCACTGGTACATTTTTGTGTGTTGTTGTTGCAGAACAACTTACTACACACACACACACACGCACACACACATTAGTCAGTGTGTGTCTGTGTGTTTGATGTGTGAACATTTGTAAACAGCAGAGAGTGGTGAATGTGAAATGGCCTCTGACAGGTGTGACATACAGGCAGAGAGGCATCATGGGAGCCTGAGGAATAAGCGAGGAGGAGGAAGGACGGAGGAGAGGGGGGAGTAAATAAAGAAAGGAAACATAAAAAAAGAGAAGTGAGATAAACGAGGGAGAGAGGAGGAGCTCGAGGATGGAGACAAATAGGGAAGAAGCGAGTGAGGAGAAGCCAAGAAACAAAAAGTCGAGAAGAAGGATGAGGAGGGAGGATGAGAGGAGAGGGGGAGATTGTAAATGGGTGAAGAAACAGAGAAACATAAGAGTGGGAGGAGGTGTGTCTGTGTGTGTGTGATGACTAGGATTTCCAGGCTCAGCAGAGCAGAAGGTCTGCAGCCTCCCACCTCCTTGTTTCTCCACTGAGCTGCAGCCATGTTGTTTTACAGCAAAACCTTAACATCAGAGTGACTCTGCCGCCATGAAACCTCTAAATATGCAACAAACAAGAATAAAAGCCCACCTAACACAACCTCACAGACCTTAAAGTGCTGTAATCGGATAATGACTGCACTGCAAGAAAAGGTGAACAAAAAACCAGTCCTGTAAATAAATGACTTCATTTAAAGCTGATGTGATGCTTCAGTGTCTGATACGTTACTATATGTCCACGTTGGATGTCAGCTGTGGCTGAGGGGGTGTCATGTTTTTCGGTTGTTCGTCCATCCATCGGTGCATCTTCGCTCATTGGTTGCTCATTATTGGTCAGTTTGTTTGTCCAACGGGTTTGCTTGAAAGTTAGTTCGCTTTGTCGGTCGGTTCCATCTGTTTCCCTAGGTTTATGTTGTTTAGTCGAACACATGAGCCACTTTATAATCGCAACTGCCATTTTTAGAAAACCTGGGGCAAAATGACATCTGTAAGCAATGGGACTAAACACTTCAACAGTTTGGTCCAAAAACACCCTAATTAATTAATTAGTTGGATTGAAAGGAAACACAAACGTAACTATGCTGGATAAAAGTAAAACATCAAACCTTTGCAGGTTGCCGTTAAGAAAAGCTACTTTTTATTGCTGTTATAATGTTGTAAATTTAACAATTTTGGACTGTTGGTCAGACAATACAGGTGTTTAATGACGCTACTTTGTACCTAAGAACTTGTTTTATAGACAATCAGAAAACTTGAGCCCCTGGATTACTGTGATCCTGAAGAGAACTAAAACCTGATGGTTTCTCAGACAAGTTCAGTAGTTTCTTCCACTAATGTCTAAGAGAGGTTTTGTCAGTTTAGTCGTGGTGGACGCTAGAAATAACCCATATCTTCAGGTAGTGCTCTATGTTTGTGTCTGAGTTATTTCATTTTAACCTAATTTACCTCACACTATCTTTATCTTCTGTCACCCTCCGGGAGACTTTTTGTCTTTGTTCCTGTTGGATGTCTAAGCCCACAGACGGATGTTGGAGGAAACAATGTCATCGGAAAGAGCACGCCACACTGGATATAATTATATGTGTTTCACGCCTGTGTGTTCAGATTTCACCTTGGAGTTATGACTCTGAAAAATGAGGATCTCTGATCTACTCTGATCGCTTAAAATCTCATCTCAGAATATACCCATCATCATCACCCGCGTCATCTGTTCTTGGTTTTAACTGGTCTAATCTCATGGTTTCAATTTCGTCAGTCACACTTATCTTCTAATATAATCCACTGTAATTTAATCTAGAATAACCTCATCTCATTGTCTTGTCTAAAAAAGAAAAAAAAAAGATCAACAATGAGTTTTTCCTGATTACCCAGAGTTGCTATGACAACTAATGAGGAGCACCTGACTGTGAACTGTAATCGAAGCTCAGTCATAGCTGCTCATGTTTGAACGTTGTGATCATTTCAGCCGAACTGATCTGTGTAATCACATTAACTTGATTGTATTTATTATCATCCCTCCTCCTCTGGGTTTTCTCCCCTTTTCCTCATCCTCGATCTTGTCTTCATTCTGCGGGACATTGAAGAGGTGATGAAACCCTCTGAACACACCTCCGCACCCGGCCAGTCCTTGCTGGGGTGTCTTATTCCTCATTAGTTGTTTCTCTCAGATATTAATGAGACCATCTCATGACTAAACGCCTCCCGCTGAGCGCCTGTGCTTGTACAGAGAAAAAGCTGAAGAGGAAGAGGGGAGGTCAGGAAGAGAGAGATAAGATATACAGACGAGATTCTGATGGACAGAAGAGAGAGGTTGAATTTGAGCCAGAGCCTGTAAGAAAATCTAATATTAATTTAGTGAAAACTAGTGAAGTAAGGTTTGAATAAGGTATGGAGTGAGGTGTTTTTCATGGTTTATATACTATTAAATTTAGTATTTAGTTAGACACAGATACCAGAGGATCATCAGCCAAAAACCAAATATCCGCCAAAATGGACAATTTAGGCACAACCTGGTTTGGTAGTTTAAAATAACTTAATACTACCTATTCAACACAAAAATAACATAACAGGCAAGGTAATAAGAGACGATCAATTAAGTGAATAAAATGCCTGCAAATTAGGCTAAGAACAAACCCTCTGTAAACCGCTATATTATGAATAAACCTGAAAGTGGCTCAGAGTATGAGAAAAAACTCATTTTGAGAAAAAACAGCTTTTAAAGATTTGCAATAAAGCCATGACAAATGTAAAAGGCTTCAAAAGAATCTTTTGAAATGTCCTGAATCACATTAATTTAATATTTAAACAGCTAAAGATAGTTGGCATGATTCATTTGTTCTCAGTTGTTATACAGTGTATCTGTGAAAGTATTCAGACTCTTCTTTTAAGTATCGCCTTGGTTATATCGCAGCAATTTTATGCTAAAATTGATTTAAATTGTTTTTCCTCATCAATCTAAAATCAATAATATGAAGAAATGCAAGCTGAACAAATAATTCTTTATGTTCAAACTAATGCTTGATCTTAGTAAATAATACTTGATAATGAATTGTAGTGAATTGTTGTAATTGGTTAATCCATCTGTCTGTTTCAGCTGCTTATTCAAGTTCAGGCTGTGTTAGAATTTATTATATCATTAGAAATATTTTTATATTCTATGGAATATTCTAGACTATGTCACCATCGACAAACTGCTGGTTTTCAAAAGGTTAACTTAACAAATGTTGAATGGTGAATCATAGAATCTATCATAGCCTTTTGTAATAATAATTTTTACCAGAAACAGAAGAATAAATCATCATCATTTTCATCAGAGCTTACTTTACACAAACATCATATTTATTTTCTATTTATAAGTTCAGAGCTGAAACTGTTTGAAACCCTGGAAAAAGTTATGCCACTCAATGACAGCCTGCGTTTTTGGAACCTTGTTTTCCAGACCAGTACCCAATATTATGATAGGACTCCTTGCCAGGTGATCTTTTGTTTAACCAAACATCACTATATATCAGACCACTGACAAAAACCAGGAATTGTAAACTTTCTCTCTTTAATGAATCCGTGGGAGCCCTAGACTCATTGACTTGTTGGACAATGACAAACATCTTACCAAAGTTTCACAACATTTGTATCCACATACATTCACAGCTGCATGCTGTTAGAGTCACATGCACTTAACGACTTTTGAGGAGGTTAAACGTCAACAAAAGAAATTGCCTTTTGTCCACAGCTGTTTACATATACAAATACTGACTTAGCACAAATAATTATAGAGTCACAGGAAGTCTTTTCAGACTTTTCACAATAAAAGCTTCCTGTCGTTTAGGAGGCTGAAAGTAAGTCTCAGCTTTAATGATAATTCAGCTAAATTTCAATTAAATTTCTTAAGTCCAAGTCCTGTAAACGTCTTGGCAGAGATAGTGTTTGTTAATGAATTAGAGCCACTGCTCGCCACGCCTCGGCCTGGTACCAGAAAGCCACCACGCATCTGGTCCAAAAAAGATCCTGGAGGAAGCCAACGATCCTCCTCCCTCCTCAGCTCAGAGGGTCCAGTCCTTTCCTCGTCGCCAGAATCCATGTCCATGATGTACCCATCCGGTTTCGCCGTCTCATTTCTTCCAATCTTCCGTGGCAGTTTCTGGAAGAAGTGTACATCGCCTCTTCTTCCTCGTGGGTGCATTGTCATCATTTTGAAGTCCATCCTGGAGAGCGCCAATCCCACGGCAGCCAGAAGGTGAGAATGACCGCGGAGGCTGCTCATCACCACCGACATCAGCTGAGCGCATCGCTGATGGTGTCACGCACAGCTGAGCCGACTCTGCCAATTCAAGGGAAGAATGATTGTCGCCTGACTTGTACGACTCCTACCCATCCTGACAGAGGAGGAGCACGAACAGTCGGGCGCAGATGTTTCATAGCTGCAGCAGAAATAGACGAACCTGCTCAGCTGGACTGACGTGGACTGACCAGAGGACCCAGAGACATCGTCAGTGGCTGGGAGAAGCTGGGACAGTTTGTCCTCACTGACTGATCTCCAGCTTGATTAGAGGATCTGTCCCAGTCGCCCTCCGCAGACATCAACTCAAGCGGCAGAGTCTTGGCAGCACCGTTATGACCTGACTCTGAATCTCGTCTGCTGCATGTCCTCATTCTGCTGTCTCTGTCTCAGGCTGGACAGAAGTGGATACAATTGTCTTAAGTTTTTCCATGTTGTTGTTCTTCGCTGCTCCACAGCGTCTTTTGTGGCAGGTGAGAAACCTCTCAGTTTCTTCCCGCAGAGCGACTTTCAACTCAGTCGCTGTGGGAGTTCACGCTCTTTCCTTTGACCTTGTCTTGCATCGCCTCAGTGGAACTTCGGCTTTTTCCGGCAAGTTCCTTCACACTGTTGACAGGGGCTACACACACCCCACAGAAGGCCCTTAACACCTGGAGGATGCAGATTACGGGAAATCAGACAGGTCACAAGGATCTTCTGTATGAAATGCATCGGTACGGCTTGACGGAGCCCAGGTTGCCCAGCTCACACGCCGACCAGACTGATGGTGAACTGCCGAGCTGTTGGTGGCTGGATGCTGAGCACTGCTCACCTATTATTTTGGCGGCAAGGTCTCTCTCAGGATCCTGGTTGACTTTTCTCCTTCAACCTGACAGCTGCTCATGGTGTCAGCGATGGCGAACATCACCCCTCAGTCGCTCTTCGGAGATGGTGGCCCTGTCCTGGTCCTGATCCTGCCTTTTTAGATGAGCCAGAGTCTCACCTGCCACAATGCCAAGAACTTCTGCGGCAGCAGATGTGACCTCTGACCTCGGCCTCAGTGCTGTCCTGGCTCTGAGCAGCCAGCAAACACATCTCTGGTTCAGCTGCTCACCAACCTCCCAGCATGCTCCTCATTGACAGCTGGGAGGCGGAGCTGCCCAATGTCCAGGCTTTCCATCTACTCAAATACTTCTCTCGCAGATCTCCAGGCACCGTCTCAGAGCAGCAGAGGGTCTAGAGAAACAAACAGACTGATTCGATTCAGTGTCAAGGGTTTTAGTCTAACCTTTAGACTTTTCAAGACCTGCAGAAACTTGTGTTAAATGTGAGGTGGAGAATCGAGTGAAATAATCACAGCCCAGGACTACAGTTACCATGTGATGAGGTGTTTTCTCACTGTCATCATTGTTGTTGCCTTGATGTCTCTTCCTCCTCCTCTCTCGAGGCGCCTGAGCAGGTCTTCAGGCCGAACTGACCTTCAGGAGTTGGGGCAGCAGCCGAGGACCAGCTGGAGACACCAATTGATAGATCCTCTCTCAGACACCTGAGCCAGGTGAGTCTGAGACATCTGAATGGGAAGAGACAGAGAAGAAGATGGTTTACATTCAACTTTACAAGGATCAACTGATGCTTCATTTTACTTATCGATATATTTATTGTTTAACGAAACACAAAATAAAGGCG
Organism: Lates japonicus; assembly: GCA_033238685.1. Classification (NCBI taxonomy): domain Eukaryota; kingdom Metazoa; phylum Chordata; class Actinopteri; family Centropomidae; genus Lates; species Lates japonicus. The sequence goes on along the minus strand of BRZM01000121.1, from coordinate 609,000 downwards.
AATTCTTTGTCACAGGTTCCTAGAACTCAAAGTCATGTGGACACCTTCATATCAATGAGTTTTAAAACAATAATAATAATAAAAATTACAGCAGAATTTATGCTATATGCATTATCACGACCAAATGATGTGGACAAAAATGTTCCCAAGGTCCCACAAAGATTAATCAACTGCAAAGTACAAGAATTTTCAGTCATGATCAAGGGTTGCTCACCTGCCCCACCATCCCGGGTCCTGTGGCTCTGCTACCTGTCCTCCAAGCCAACAATGAAGGACGAGTTAAGGAGATCAGGTCCTCCTCCTCATGGTCAAACAGCACCTTCCTCCAGGAACAGCATCAGGGGCTGCCTCAAGGTCAGTGGGCTGGTGGTCTGATCCTGGCTGGAGGTCTGATCTGTTCAGAAGTCTCCTGATCACGATCCGGTTCCCTCTGAGGCCTGATCCCAGAGTTGATCCTCAGAGTCTCACCAGAGGTTTGATCCTCAGACGCTGACCTGGGTCATATGTTTGATCCAGGTTGATGATCTGATCCTGGTCAGTCTGGTCCATGGTGATCTGATCCTGAGACGCTCGATCCAGGCCGCTTCTTCTTCACCTCACTCGGAGGGAGAAAGCCTGAACTAAAACTCAGACATTGGTTTGTCTGTAAAACTGCCCTCTGAAACTGGTTAGGCAACAGTCTCTAAAACTGTGTTGAATAACTGGTCTGTGAACTGGTTTGTTCTGTGGTAGCTGTGGTAAACTAACTCTCTGGTCTCTGTTCAACGCTCTGCTCACTCGACGTGCCGGGTCTCTTTATGACAGCTAGGATCTGGTCCCATTTGGAACACGGTTTGGTCTTTGATCAAGTTCTGCTCTAGAACCGCCCCACCCCTTCTGCCGTAGGTTTTTATGAAGCTCACAGTCATATTTCGCTGAACAAACTCATCAGTTCCAGTTTCTCTGTTGCTTGACAGTTATCAGATGAAAATAAAACCACTGAGTCCACCTTTACTTTCTCCAGTGGTGGAAAGTAACTAAGTACATTTACTCAAGCACAAACCTGATGGACTTGTACATTATTTTATTTCCTTTATACCTGCTCCCCCACACATTTATTCGACAGCAACAGTCATTACTGACTTTACTGTTGTTAAAAATGATGTTTGTTATGAATGAAACTCCCAACAGAACGTGAACGCTAAGCTGAAACAATCAGTTGATCAATGAACTAGTTGACTGATTATGATTAATTAAGCCGATTGAGCTTAGATAGACAACAGAGTGCCCGGGTTGTTAGCACTGGCTGCTGATGAATACACACATCACAAGTAGACTGGGTCATTTCTGGAGCTCCATGACGAGCCCAGGGCTGTGCAGAAGTGTCCCCCAGCTGTGAGGTCTCTAGGCTGGCAGCTGACAACAGGAGCAGCCTCCGACCCTCCTGGTTCCTCTGTCTTAAAGAGAAACGGCTAAAGCATGATGTTGTTGTTCATCTGGTCAAAAAAGAAACTGGACGCAGAATATAAAAAAAATAAAAAAATAAATTGAAATAAACAAAAGATATTGTATGAATATAACAGTGTTCATCAGTGTGATAAAACAGCTTTTAATGGAGGAGTCACCAAGGACTTCAGTGCTGGTGCTGCAATGCTAAAAACCTTTTGCCACAAATGACTGATTTAAATAATCAGCATTAACCTGAGCAGCCTGGATTTACTTCTAAATACTCATGTTGAAATTGGAGATATGATGGATTCACATTTATGACAGATTAACGACTTAAACGCTCAATATTTGTAAACTTTAAGTTGACAAACGCCCATTTCACTTCATTTCACCTCTATTTACACCAATTAACTGTATTAAAAACACACTAGAGTCCCATTTGAGAATTAATATCACAATATTCACTGCAGTTCCTCTGTAATATAGTTCATTATTCTGAACTTGCTATTAATCCTGGTGAAACATAGCCACACATTCAGCAGGACAAAGACAGAAACCTCCACCGGGGCGCCAAAGTTCAGCTTTATGGGCCTAATTAGTCTCAAAACACCTTCGGAGGAGGACTAGAATAGTGTTTCGTGGATGGTTGTTTTTTTGTTTGGCAAGCACAATAAAGAGAGACGAGGTGACGTTAGCTGACCAACACAACATTTACACCTGGTATTAAATGCTATCTTTTATTGGAGACACATTATCCAAAAAAATAAAGGATTCAATCTTGCCTTTGCGTTTCACTTCAGTATTATAACGCCAAATTAACGGCGGTTTAGAGTACTTTGATTACTTTTTTTTTTTTTGTGGCTTTTTTTGCCTTTATTGGACAGGACAGTGGAGAGGAGATGGAAACAGAGAGAGAGTGGGGGAATGACATCGGAGAAAGATCCGCCAGACCGAGCTTCGATCCGGGGACCAGTTGTTTGGTACGCCGCCCAACTATTCGGCCATGGGGGCGCCTTCAGTACTTTTGATTAGGTTGCTGAAATGAGTAACGAATAAGCTAGTTTGCAACCAAGCAATCATCAGTTGGTAAGCCAAATATGTAATTCGTTACTGTTACTACAAAACTGTTGGTCAGTTTCTTCCTACTGCGCTGGAACTAGCTGGAAGCTATCCCATCCTTATAGTGGGATTGCAGGAGGACGGCCTTTACGCTAGGAAATATTTGTATTATTTAGAATTATGTGAGGAAACGAAATCGAAGTCGTAACTGGGAGTCACGTCACCTCTTAAGTTGGTCAGTATTCCAGTTGAGAAGTCAGATAACACTTACTTACGGAAAGTTTTGTTTTGACGTATGTTTTAATTTATCATTCAGACTTGAGTCCAACTGGAACACCCCTCATACTGTCAATATTAAGAACTCTCTTTAACTGTGGTGGTAACACAGAAGTACTCTCACGTTACTTGTCTCAGTTGGTAACTGAGGCGACGCTGAAGTTACTTTTAACATCAGTAATTTTAAACGCAAAGTTTCTTTTTGGTAACGCTACTCCAACACTGCTTGTTGTCTCACTGAGATCGGAGGTGGCAGCAAATCAGCTTGTTGTGTCAAAACTGTCTTTATAAATTTACCTGTTTCTGGAGGAAGTGTCTGTTTAGCTTTGACAGCTTGGAAACACTGAGTAGTATCTGCTTCCTGAAGTCTGGGACGTGGTCTTCCATTTTACCACTGTAACTGTCAGAGCCTTGTTTCTTACAGTCTGATGTCAGTGGTGTTAGCGGCTGAGTAAGAATAATAATAGCAGCAGTCCAGACAATCGACTGGTTTGAAGGCAGCAAACACTATTTGTCCCACTGTCTTGAACCTCCCTCCTGCTGCAGGCAGCATCGCCTATGTGGCCGCCTTCTTGACCTTTGGACCCCTGCTACAGAGGAGATGTTTGAAAGCATAGAACAGTCACAGTAAAGAGGATTTTACAAACCAGAGCAGCAAGCTGTTTGTGAAAACATGTGACATCCATACACAGTGTGTGTGTGTGTGTGTGTGTGTGTTACAGATTATCCTCCATGTATTTCAGTGGTCAGGAGAGCATTGATGGAGAATATGCCATATGGTACATCACACACTCCCATCATACAGCCATGTGTTGTATCACACGCGACAGTAAGATATATACAATTTTTCATCTCCTCTTTTTAGATCTGCTGCTAGGTAAATGGCGTGAATGCTTTATTCTGGGTAGATATTCACAGAGCATGAAACTATGAGAACCAGTTTGAGTTTTAGATAATTTCTGTAAAGTGAGGACATCTGTGTTTGGTCCAGACTTTCTGACAAGTAGAATAACATGAATTAACATAGAATTTTAATTGCAGATCAAATATAAAGTATTCAGGTAAATGATCTAACATAACAAGCAACTATAAAACAGCAACAATAATATTAATACTATGAAAAGTGTAGAATAACTTTTCATATATAGAAATTATTTATACACTATTTAAACAGAGCATTACTTCAAGGTAAAAGATCGTTAAAGATATAGAACAAGGAACACACATAGATAATGTTCTACCTGTTTAAATATTGACATATTGACATAAATACAGCAGGAATTTAAGCTAGTAAGGGAGGCAACTATGGAAATATATTTGTACCTCCCAACAAGTCTACAGCCATGCTACAGCTCTGAGCTAAATGTTAATATCAGCATGCTAACATGCTCACACGACAACGCTTAACATGCTAATATTTATTGTGTTAGTATTCGCTAATTAGCACTAAACACAGCACAACTGAGGCTGAGTGAAGAATGGTTTACAGGTGTTTGGCCACCCACCAAAAATTCTGGACAATTCAAATTTTGACCTGATGGTGGCGCTTACATGAAAAGTCAGAGGATCGCACAGTTCATCCTGAGGAAACATGAACCAGGAACCACATTCCATGCCAACCATCCAATAGTTGTCAATATATTTTACTCAAAATCACATAAATCAGCCCTCAAGGTGGCGCTTGTAGAGAATGTCAGATGGGTATCAATGTCCATAGGATTCATCCTCTGGGAACCAAGGACTGTTTGTATTTAAAAATTAAAATAATCCATCCAATAGATTTTGAAATATTTTACAGGATATATGAAAAGTTTCTTATAGTGTGGCACTCCAGAGATGGATTTAGGGGATTAACAGGATTCATCCTCTCGAGACCATGAATGAGCAGATGGATGAAAGAGTCCCCTAGAGGCTGTAGTGTGAATACAGTCACATTACAGCCACAATCTGAAAGTGTCGACAGAACACGAGGAAAGCGTCAGTCGTTAAGCCTGAGGGTTCGGCCCTCACGAGGCAGTGAAACGCCATCAGTTAATTAAATGAAAATCTGACTGCAGCTGTGGAGGCATTGATGCTGAGCCCAGTGTTTCTCCTGTCTGAGGTCAGTGTTTCACTGGAGCAGATTGATCGCTGCTTTATTTTACACCGAGGTCGGCCTCATTAACCCCAGTGTTAACACAGGTCTCAGAGGACTCGTAGCTCAGAGTCATGCAATTGCAGAAACACACACACCTGAACCTCATCAACCAACAGGGCAACACAGTGCAGGTGTGTTGTTATGAAAGAGTAAGATCCTTTTTGTTCAACCAGAAACATTGGCGTATATCACCACCAGACTCCACTCACAAAAACAGGAATTTTACTGAGCACATCAGGGGAGCTGCTGACTCCACCTGTTAGTTTGTGTGTGTTATTGTGTGGTACTTTTACTTATGTAAAGTATCTGATTACTTCTCCCACCACTCAAAGTCGCAGAACAGCACACACTAACAGATGGAGGTAATGGTATTCCAGCTGCTCCTGTGCTTGGTAAAATGACTGGTACTGACCAGTGATGTTTCTGGTTAAACAAAAAGCATCCAATTCTTCCTCAATACTGCACCAAGATAAGATTTTTGTCCCTATCAATTATTTACACCAAAAGCTATGGGAAAATAAGGCCCAGGTTAAAAAATTAGAGAGTTACTAGAGTTATCCTTTAAGGTTTGACTTTAACTGGTTTATTTAAAGCAAAACCAGCAACGTTTACACAAACCTTTTTGCAAAGAAGTATTTTACAAATTATAATACCTGCTAAAGTCCCCTTATTTAGCATCTCTATGCAGTTTACAAACATTTAATAAATGCACTTTATGTGTATTTTACTTGTAGGGAGATATAAGAGTTTGAAACCTGAATTATTTACATCCATGTCTACCAGCCGGCAGTCCTCCTCACGGCATTGTTAGCACATTATTGTGTTTCTTGGCGTCGCCTGTAGATCAGCGTGAAGGTGTGAAACCATCAGTAGATGTACATGGGCATATTTTATTTCCCTTTAGAGACTGAACTGTACAATTTAAACTAATCATTTTTTACCTGAGGACACATCTTTAGGAAAGACAAATTTGCAGTGAGAACTGTGAACTTGCAGTCACGCAGATCTATTATCATGTGTTGGCAAATTAACAGTAAATGGTTCTGGTGTGAAAGCACCTCGAGTGACTGTGTCCCCACAGGGATGAAAGGTGCTGCTGTCAGCTGCCTCCTCTGCTCCTCTGGTAATGGATTTGACCCTGTGTGTGTGTGTGTGTGTGTGTGTGTGTGAGTGTGTGAGAACAAGGCTAAAAGCGAATTCACACCGTTGTCATGTGATCCGAGGTGTGAAAGTGGAAACATTCGTATAAGACGACCAGGTGACACTTCAACATGATCATGGTCAAACGATAAAAACAGCTGCTGGGAAAAAAACACTGTACTGTATTTACACATGAAATGAAATATTAAACCGAATAAATACAAAACTGAACACTCACAACCCTCATTTCAGATTTAAAGGATTCCTACAGAGGAAGATCCTTTTTTCTTTAACCAGAAACATCACAATATATTACTACCAGACTCCACTGACAAAAACAGGGATTTTACTGGGAGCTGCTGGAAGAAGTAAAAAAGTACAGAAGTAAAAGTACCACACAGTAACACAAACACACTAACAGATGGAGGCAGTGGTATTCCAGCAGCTCCTGTGTTCTGCTCAGAAAAATGATTGTTTTTGTCAATGGAGTCTGGCAGTGATAGATGTGTGTGTTGTTTTAAATACTGCAGGGTCTGACAACGGATAAGTCGAGACGCTTTCCGCTTTCTACACCAAATTGAGAGCTGCTATATGTTCAGTTATATTTATAACTGACTTTGTTCATATCCATTAAACCCATGACATTAAACCACAATGTTACTTCGTCGTCGTTAGACTGTTTCACGCTGGTGTTGTTTTCTCAGATTGTGCCAGTTCACTGCTATGCTGTTTCAAATACACTCTTTAGCTTTCTAAATTAATATTTATCACCATGCCACAAATGACCAGCACACACTGCAGGACTGAGATGTTTGTTAATTTTCAGCAAAACCTCCACAAGCAGTGATGTGGTTTCCATCTCTAGTTTGTTTGGAATAAATTTTAATAATTGTAATCCTAGAGGCAGAGGGAGATGAAGGTGAAACACTCACTTGCTTGTTTTGTTTTTTTTTACTGCTCTGAACATTTTACCATGAAGTTTCAACAGTTTTAGTCTGTAAATATTTCATATGAAGTCACTGTGAGAACATTCTCCTCTCTTGAGGTGTCTCACATTAATATCCCGATGATACATATTATTATTGTTTTATAGAGGATCATTAATGTAATTGCTTCCTGTTTCAGTGAGTCAGACTCTGCTCTCAGCTGATTCTGTAGAGCTATAAACAACTTAGTTTGCTCTCGTACTGGTGTCTGTGTGTGAGTGAGCCAACCATACTTAGGCAAAGAGAATATTAAGGACTTAATACAAAAGAATAGACCAAAATAGAAGTGAAGGACCAGCTAAAGTGTAGAGAAATACGACAATACTACAGGCATCAGAAACCCAAAGGATAACTTGGTGTTTTTCAATTCAGTCTTATTTTCCCATGTTTTCGGGGTGTAAACACAAAATGTTTGAATCGGGCGAAAGTATTGATCGTTAGGTCACATTGCAATGTAATCCAATGGGCTACTGTCCATGTCAAAGTACGTCCACTGACTGATTGGCTCAGATTGTTCACTATATACATCACTATATATCGCTACCACACTCCATTGACAAAAACAGGAATTTTACCGTGGGCTGCTGGAATACCACTGCCTCCATCTGTTAGTGTGTTAGTGTGTAATTGTATGGTACTTTTTCCTCTGTAAAGTTTCTGAATACATCTTCCACCACACACAACAGCACAGATAACAGATAAAGGCTGTGGTATTCCAGCAGCTCCCTCTTTTCCTGCTCGCTTAATTCCTGTTTTTGTCAATGGAGTCTGGTATTAATAAAATGGCTGTTTCTGCATTCTGTAGGAATCCTATCCATAATGTTGTCAGACACCTAGAATAACATTCTGAGCCTGTCAGTGACAAAAACAGGAACTTTAGTGGACGTGCTTTGATGTAGACAGTTGCCCATTTGATTACATTGCAACAACTGTTTGTGATTGCCAGGTACAGTTGTGTGTTTTTGTTGTTCCCTGAACCACTTTGTACATTTCCATCCACTCAAACCACTTCATTCACTAAACAAAAAAAACACATTGCCTCTGAATGTAGTCCAACCAGGGATTTTGTTGCCAGCACAGAGTAATTGGGAAAACAGTTTCATTGTAGACAGAGCTTAATTTCATGACAGGCTTGGAATTGAGCTTTTCAGTTCCCTGATTGTCCTTTTTAAAAATACACAGTCATTTAGTTTCATTCAGGCCTCTCCATCATGTTGTCAGGCTCAGGTCTCACTTGTTCGGCGTTGCATCTGCTGCTCTCCACTGTAGCAACAACACTGTCTGACTGACGGCCAAAACTACCTGCCTGGGCCACAGGGTCGGCAAAGCAGAGAGCTCCACACAGAGAGAGAGGCTCATTTCAGCATCCTCACTGCTGCCGGTGCTGCTTTTGAATGTCATGTTTTGTTTATTGCTATATCTGGCTTCAGCTACAGTGGAAGCAGAGAAAGCTAGAGTGTTTTAAACCTTAATTAACCAGGACGGTTCTCTTGACATTGAAATGTCTTTTCTAATAGAACCGACTAAAGTTGTTGCTCATTGTTCTGTTATGCAAACTAACACAGGCCAATTGCAGAAAAGAAAAATGTAGTCGTGTTCTGGAGGTTGCAGCTACAACTTGATGATTCAGGGGTTCAGAGAGCTTCAGCAGTTTGTCCTGAGGGCAAGGCAAGAGGAAATGTCATGGGGCATTAACCTTGATCACCCACCCCTTCTCAACACTGAACACTTGCACTATTTTCTGTGCTTAATTAGCCTTTTGTGTTTTCCGTGCTGGAGCCCGTTGTTAGTGACTGAAAGATCTTTGATAGATCTCTTTAGAGAGAGGTGAGGACTTGTTCTGGTTAGATGCCTCCTGGTGCCTTTCCTTGAGGTTTTCCTAGGTATATCCAACTGGGAGGAGACCTCGCAGACCCAGTACCGCTGGAAGAGATTATATGCGATTCAAAGACAAACTTGTAGAAAATTCATGAACAGGTTTTGAAATTCGCCTAAACCTGATCCAGGTATATGTTAGCAGAGTCCTGATCCAAGGGTACAAGGCGATTTTTTCAACCTGATCAAACAATCAGAAGAACCAACAAGTCTCCAACCTGAATGACTGTACAGGTCACTTGTTCCTGTTTTCAGATGGTATCATGGTAACAGTAATAAAGCTATACTTAAGTTAATGCTGTGGAATGCCTTTATTTTGCTAGGTTTAATACAAGAACCAGGCTAGGTTGGCGGAAAAGATTGTGGTTTTAGCCACAATCAGTTGTAAAGAAACGAACTGAACTGGGACATCTTCAATCTGAAAGTCCTGGGTTTGATTGACCCAACCATCCACTAATCACCTCCTAGTGCTGACCTTTTGATCTCGAGGATACGACATCTACTTCATAGATGTCATAATTACTATAGCCACTAGATGTCGCTTAACAAGAAGATGTAATTGTGGGTCAGAATGCTGTTGCACAGCTGCTTTTTTTTTTCACATAAGAACAATCCCCAGTCCCAGGAGCCTATCCCAGTTGGACTCGCTTATAGAATTACCAGGAAAATCCTGTGGGTCAGGATCGTAAAAAATTTAGTCCAGGGATGAATTCTGTCCTAGTCCAACTGTATGACCTCCTCTCCATCTGAGGTTCACTTGTTTTATCATGGTTTCTATCACTCTTCTTCTGGGCTTTTTTTGGCCGGGTTTTCTGGCCAGAGAGATGTTGTTACCCATGATCAACATTTATCATAATGACAAGTTGAACAACAAATGTGTCCACACAATTTAATTAATAGTAATACATTTTTAGAAAAAAGAGAAAGGGGGCTTATATTGAGATGCAACTGCACAATCTGCTAAATATTTATAAAACACCTGCTCTAACTGCCTCATTAATGCAGTAGGAGAAGAAGCCTGGACACTGTTGGTGGACGTGTGCCTGGTGGCTACATCCAGTCGGCCTTTAAAAAAGCTCTGAACAATGTCCAGAATCCATGACTTAATGTCCGTTGGATGGAGGACACCTCTTAGTTTTTTTTTCCAAATAGAGAAGACTAGTGTTATCTCCTCTGGAGATGCAGGCAGATGGATTAAGATCTGTTTTATCTGGGTCTTAAGTCTTGAAACTGTTAATGTAACTGGTGGATTGTGTGTTGGCAGCAGGTCTGACTGGTCTCCAGAGTGAGGCTGTAAATGGGACAATTACCCTGGCCTGCTACTGTAACACTGGAGACACTAACACAAGCACTGGCACATCAAAGTGTGTCTGTGTGTGTGTGTGTGTGTGTGTGTGTGTGTGTGTGTGTGCGCGCGCGCGCATGTGTGAGCTTGTGTGTGTTTGCCAAAATAGCGTTAGTGTTTCTTTCTCATTTATTGTATTTCTTGGCAGAGTGTGGTGTGAGACAGAGACCAGATGGGGGATTAGTCCATCAGCTGTTTATTCTGCTGACTCCTCATTTTTCATAATGACTGGACCTGAAGCGCACAAACACACACAGCTGTTTCTCTACACTCCATAAACTTGTGTTTCCCTTCATAGTGTTTGACTGTCACCTCCCAAAAATAAAAACGTCTAGATCTATTTTAACTGAAGCGTGGCTCTTTAATCAGGGCGAGAACAAAAAACTGTTAAAACAGCAAAACAATCAGCCGTCCACCGTTCAGACAGTGGCCTCATTTTCCGTTCGTTTCTTCTCACTGGGAGTGTTTGACGACCGGTCGCCTCGCACTCACAGGAGCTAAAGGTTTTTAGATTTCTAAATCAAGCCCAACTTCAAAGACACTTTTTTGCTAAAATAAGAAAAAGCAAAAGCAGCAATAGGGTGTTGAGACTGTGTGGACTGAAATTTGTCTTCAGAGGAATGACCCTTTTTTAAAATTCCTTTTCTCTTTTCCTCTCTCTAATGGATGTCCTGTAAGAATCATTGTACAGTGTTTCACTACTTTAATATCCTTACACATTATGCTCTTTTAATCATCTACAGTTGTCAGAGAACTGAGTGATTAACAGCAAAATGTAGATAAAGTACTCGTTCTGCAGTAAAATGTCTCCAGATTAATACTGATGCTGTAATGCTTTGGGTAGCATTTTAGAGTTACTCAAGGTGGAGCTGGTTTTAAAGGTGCTATATGTAAGTTTTGCTAGCGCTATATGGCCAGCGTTAGCATTAGCAGCTGTTTACTTACCAAGAGCTTCAGTCGTCGTTGCATTTTTTAGACAAGAGATTAGAATACGTCCTCTGGGCAGGACTGCTTCTTCACCCTCTTGTTTTGGAGGGCAGACTGGACGCTACACTATTGCAAAGAGATGGGATAAGGCTAGCTGGTTAGCATGCAAACATCAGGAGACAAAAAAATATAGCAGAGCAAAACTAGAGTTGTGTCAGTTTCTACAGATGCAGACCGCTCTTGGCGAGTAAAAGGTGGAAGTTTGATGCTGAACCCTCAACGTTTCCTGGTGACTGGTGAGTAAACAGCTACTAAAGTTAACGTTAGCTATGTAGTGATAGCAAAAACTTACATAAAGCACATTTAACTACTTTATATACAGTCAGTTAGTTTAGTCCAGTGGTTCCCAACGTTGAAGGGGTCAGTCTCCCTCATAAGGACCAGGTAATAAATGTTAGTAGATGTGAGATGTATATATGACCTTTATTTAATCGAATCTTTTTGAATTCAGGATCTCTCTTTTGCAAAAGAGACCAGAGTACAGCGGACGAAACCAGACATAACCGAGCATAAGTCCGAAAACAAAACACAGACACAAACTGCATCAGAAACAATCACACAAGCCACAGAGAAACATTAACATTTTCTGTCAACAAAATTACAAATTTAGAGCTGTGGTGGAGCAGAGTGAGGATATTAGGAGCTTTGAATATGTCAAGAGATTTAGAAGGCTCGTTTTTATTTCTCTCTCTGTGTGACCGAGTGAAGACCCATAGTTGAAAAATCAACTAATGTTTGATGGAGTGTAAAAGGAGACTAATGGCCTCCAAGAGCCTCTCATCTGTTAGGACTCCAGCTTTCAGCCTCTAAAAGTAGCTTCACGATTCAGGAAGATGAAGAACAGACAGATAGATCGACAAGGGAGAAAGAAAAGAAGAGAATGTGCCAGAAAAAGGTCAAAAGAACAAGTAAGAGGGAGAAGATAGATGCAGTTTGTGTGAAAGAGAGGACGATGGAGCACTGATTGAAGGCGTTAGAGTGAATAAGACAGTCCAAACAAAAAGCGAAGGAGGACAGAAAGGAGGTACGCAGATGGGTGGATGAAACACAAACACAGGGAGAAAAAAAACTCCAGGAACAAAGAGCGAGTTGAAGGAAAAAGAGCAACAAAGCGAGAGAGAGTGAACAGAGCAAGAGAGGGAACAGAGCGGAGGAAGACTGCGGCAGAAGGTGTCGGTAAACAGACAGTTTGAAGCAGGTTAATGAGCCGACATTAAACAGAATGACAGAGTGAGGACGGTAATTAACACCGTTACAGGCTGACCTGAGAGCTGCAGGTAGAGCTGCAGCACCTCGATCACATTGCACTCACACAGACATGGAGTCAGATTAGTGGAAAAATTTCAATTTAGAGATAACGATTAGGACTTTGTTGTTCAGGTATGAGGTCGTGTTGTTGTTTTTGAGCATAAAAGATGCACAGTGTGTGTTTTATTCAAATAGCTGCTGATTTGTGGAAGTCTCCTAAAAACCACAAACAGACTCTGACAGATTTTATTTAGATGTAGCTGTCAGCATTGGTGCACAACACCTTTAGTTTGTTTCACCAAGTCTGTGATGTTGTTGGTGTCAGAAATTCCCAATAATGACTCAAATTGGAGGCTGACGTGTGTGTTTTTTTTTGCTTGGATGCTTGACATTACAGTTTAAATGATAAAACCTCCAAGCTAGAGTCCAAATGTCTCACAACTTTTGGATAATCTTCATGGAAAAGCAGACAGAAGAGTTTTAATTGTGTGTTGAGACATAGCTGCGCTATGCTATGATTGGCCAGTATCCGTTCAGACTTGGCAAAGAGTCAGTTGGACCTGTCTTAAATAAGTTACAGGTCCAAAGAAGTCCTCAGACCCCCTGTTGTCTTTGGATTTAGTTGCCTTTGAATAGAGCCAGGCTAGCTGCTTCTCCCTGTTGTGCTAAGCTAAGCTAACTGGCTGCTGGCTCCGTATTTAGGGTAGATATTTAAACATGCCTTGATACCAGTGTGTACATGAGTTTAACTGATGATGGCAAAATCAGTTTAGTCATTTTTTTACAGTGTACAGTTTGTAGAGCCGTTGAAAGGTTCAGACGAGTCGAATTAATCAAAACAAATATTGAAAATATCTCCAGCAGCTTTCTCCATCAACTGTTTATTTTTCCCTCAATGTCCCTGATCACTGCGGAGGTCACAGGAATATTTGTGCGCCCCATCCATCATTGTCTGGAGGTTGTGACCTCTGACCTTTGACCTAATTGTTACAACTCTTTGATGTGTTGTGTGAAACTAGATGACTCTGGATCAAAGTGTGGACCAAGGACTAAGGGTCCCCAGCCATCATCAAATGAAACAAACAGAAACCTTTCACTGTTATGGTTGTTATAATTTATAAGTTATAATTATTATAATTATTAGAACTGGCATTAAATCAAACTCCAAATGAATAATCGTGTTGCTCTGAAATTGCTGGAGGTGGAAATAAGCACCTTCACCACATCGACTTTATAAGGTGATAATACTGTAATTACGTGCTGTGTTTACAGCTTGTTGCATCGCCTCCAGGTGCCTGAAAAATGAGTCAATACTAATTAAATTTAACTGAAAAAAGCAAACAAAATGTCACTGGTTTCCTGCCACTGCAAGACACAACTTCTTGCCAAAAATTAAATATCTACTTAGACCATTTACAGCATTTTTCTTCTGTAAAACATAAAGTCAGACGTGTCAACTGTGAGGAGACAGAATAATGACTATTCAGAGCAAACAAAGTCTTGAGGAAACTTCAGTCATCGTGACTGATAGCTCCCAGCTTCACATTCAAACACATGAAGGAACTGTCAAGTTTTTCCGACAGTTAGAACTCCCACACGACCTGAATGCAGCATGAAGCTGTCACTGCTGGCAGCACCGTCCCTCCCTCTTTGTTTTATGTCTCTTACATTTTTATGTCTGAATCTTCTTCCTTTGATTTCTGCTGAATGTGTTTGAGCCGTTTCTGTTATCGAGGTCAGATCAGTCGAGTTCATTTCGCTCCGAGCTCACTCGGGTCGCTTGTGTCTGGCAAAACTGAACCATTACTGGCAAGGTGAAATGTCTGTCAGAGTTAGTGTTTTAGTCTTTAATATGCTCTTTGTTTTCACTGGTCTCACATGTTTTCTCTAATTAGTTTTTATAGCCATGCTACAGGAGGATGATAATATCAGACTGCCACTTTGGTTCAGGCTGAAATATCTCAACAACCATTAGACTGATTTCCAGGAAATTGTGTACAGTCGTTCATGGTGCCCAGAGGACGAATCCCAATGATTTTGGTGATCACCCGACTTTTCCTCATTTGGACAACACCATACTAACACTGTTGATTCTCCTCCACCTGCATATGAAATAAAAATGTTGGACAGGTCAGGTTGAAGGAACGTAGCGGTGTGATATTAGTTGACTTGTCGCAAATTATTCATCACATTATTGGATAATTTATTGATAAACCGGCAAGGCAGAGGGAGGGTGTGTTCCTGTTTTTATTATTCATACAAAAGGGAACATGGACTATATGTGATTCTTCCTTGTGGGCTCGAAATATTTAGTCATAAGAAGCTTCTGAAGCTGCAATCACTGAAGAGTACATTAAACTGTTTCTAATGATTATCAAATAAAAAGCTAATGTTTTAATAAAATAACTTTATTTATTGACTTGTGTGATAAATAACACACCTCTGAACTGATCCAGAAGGAAAATGTCTTGGTGAATTTATACCTGTGTTGGTGACTAGTGTGAATCCAACAAGACTCAATGAGTCAACAACCATGCTAGCTGCTCTGTGAAACCATACTGTTGAGGTTTTTGAGCCAAATACTAACATTAGCATGATAACACTCTCACAATGACCGTGCTGATATTTAGCAGGTACAGTGTTGACCATGTTCACCATCTTAGTTTAGCGTGTTAGCATGCTAATGTTTGCTAATTAGCACTAAACACAACGTAAAGTTTTTGACAAATGAAGATGTTGACTCGATGGTGGCACTAGATGAAAAGACGTTCGTCCTCAGGAGAACATGAATGTCTGAACCAACTTTTATAACAATCCAATAAATAGTTGTTGAGATATTTCAGTCTGGAACAAAGTGGTGGACGTATTCATTTTATGTCTCTCTGTGGGTGCTGTACATCTCTTTATAGTTGTTTTGTGTCTCTTTGTAGTCATTTTGCCTCCATAGATTGTTGTTGTATGTCTGTTTGTATTTGTTTTGCCTCCTTTTATGATCGTTTTGTGTCTCGTTTATGAATTACTATCAATTACTAATCAGTTAAAACAGAAGCTCTGGCTCAGGGGCCCCCTGATGCCTTTGGTCCCTGTGCTCACTTCAGCAGACTGAACCCTGAATGTATTTTGGCGAATCACTGTTCTGTTCTCAGCTCTTCCACACAGATCTGTGTGTGATTTCAGCTCAGCCTCCCCTTGACCTGGAAACATCCCCTGTAGCTAGCTCAGCAGTGATACGTTGGGGACAAGGTGAGCTGTGCGTTGCTGTGGAAATGTTCCTTTAACATGTGGACCTTGCGTGGGCTGAAGCACGCAGGGACTCACGGCTGATTAAGCTTTCTGAGCGTGTGGAGCTGCGCTCTCTGAGCTCCGTCCATTAGGCTCTGAGGAGTTAAATCAGGCGTACACCCCCGCTGCTCTGCTAACCTCACATTAGAACAACACTGGACACCAAAAGACATCATGAATATGCAAAGCTGCGCTGTGCATTGTTCATCTGGGTTTATTGTAACTCTAAAGATGAGAGAAAATCACACCAGAGACCAGCAGTGACTCATGTGTTAGCCACTGCATACTCTATGTTTTGCAGAGTTGGTGACGTCTTTACTGTTGGGAGTGAACAGAGGTTTCACTCCATGTGTCGGTTTCAAACTAACTGTTGAAGCAGCCATCAACCCAACCTTTCCCACAATGCAGACATGAGTGCTGCTTTAAGTGGAGAGGGAATGATGCTTGACACCCTGGTGTGTCGGATATGGTGTGAAACTCCATGGGTATTATGTAGACTGATGACATCTACATGTAACAGCTTCTCTGTCTATAGCGCAAGAAGTGTGAATGATCATATCTTTTAAAACGCTGTTTTGAGGGACTTTTTTAGCTCTTACGTCAGATTAGGTACTCCACCAGCAAAGGAGGAACTTTGAGTGATAGGTTTACACTCTTCAGTGCTAGAGTCGAAGGCAACTTGCCTTCTTTTAGGTTCCTTGAAGACATTTCACCTCTCATTCAAAAAGCTGACAGTTATTTAACCTTTGGTGGTCCTGAGAGTTGTTGACCCACCCTGCCATCATGTAAGTTGTTAGGATCACATGGGTCGAGGTGTGAATGAGGTTAAACTGCCTGGGAAGGGATATCAAGACTGTGTTATAGGTGTATGCTGATTGGTTGAACACGAGCCAGTGCAGCACAGGCAACCACCATTTTGTTAAAAACTAGTGTGAAATGTTAGCCACGTAAACAACGACTCATAACTCGTAAAAAATGGATCAAAACACACATAAATGGACCAGCAGTAAAGTCCAGGCTTTACTAAACAACATCTTGACGTTGCCTTACCAACGGTTGGCCAACCAGTCGAGGCAGATGGCTGCCCACCCTGAGTCTGGTTCTGCTCGAGGTTTCTGCCTCTTAAAAGGAAGTTTTTCTTTGTCACTGTCACCTAGTGCTGCTCATGGTGGAAACTGTTGGGTTTCTCTCTGTTAATATTATAATTTAAAGAGTTCGGTGTAGACATGCTCTACATATACAGTGCCTTGAGATAACTTCTGTTGTGATTTGGCACTATACTGACTTGACTTGGCTTATGTCACAACATTCCTGTTGGTGATGCAAATGCAAACAGAAAAAGCCCTTGTAGGTCTTTAGTTCTCAGGGAATCTCTAGAACTGTTTGGTCCCTAAAAACACCTGTTGGACCCCTGGGCAAACGTGTAAAAGTTCCCTAAACCTTCTTACAAAAGAGCAAGTCCTCTACATTGAAAGTGGCTGTTTGTCTTCATATTGTGTCTCTTGCGGTCCTTATAGTAGTTTCACAAAGGAAAATATGATTGTAATGGGACTGTCCAGGTGAATTTACCTACAGTTTCACCTTCAAACAACTGGTTTAGCCATTCAGTCTGGTCATTTTGGTAAATCTGGAGAGGAAAGGAAGATTTTTGCCACTGTGATTTGAAGGCACTGATAAACAAGTTTGCCCTCTCTCATCATAAAATGCTTACGTATAATGCTGGAGGGCAGTTACCAATTACAGGACTTGTTGACAACCACAGCCTCCATTTCAAATGACAATGACCTCAACAGGAGTGGTACATCACTCACTAATGGCGTATTTGGGCAAAACAAGCCCCTGTGAAACCAAAAATGAACAATTAACCTGATTATCAGGCTGTTTCAGATAATCAGATAATTGTCTGGTCGCTCATGTTGATCTCAGCGATGATGCCTGATGATAAAACACCAGATACAGTCCACAAACAAGGCTCTTGTTTCATCTAACCTGATCTAAAGTGTCAAACAGAAGCTATTATTTGAAGCTCTAAATTAATGTGTACATTAAACCTTATTACTCTAATAATCCACTGCTGTCTTCAGCGCTGCAGGCTGACAAGATAAATCTGACTCACTGCAGACTGAACGAATCATCACAGCATGGCAGCACCTGGAAATTAGAATCATGGAGAGCCCAGAAAGTGCTTTCAGAGGGGGAAAAATGACCAGAAATACTTTTTATATTCCTGATGACAAAGTAGTTTTCAGTATCTTTCATCACCCAAGAAATGTTTGGCTTCTGTTTTTGAGAGAGGAAGGAGCTTGAATCAGGGTATGACTACGCTGTATTACTGCTCGTTATCTACATAAGCTTAAAGTCCATCTGAAATTCATACATAACAGGTGCTTAGGATACAGTAAATAAGCTGATGCTGTTTTCTTTTTTAAGTAGGGGCTGGAATCAGATACAGATTTTTTTTTCTCTGAGAGACAGGCCAACACTTCAGCAGCAGAGGGCCATTTCATTTTCTGCAAACAAGTGACATAAAGTTTATTTAAAAGTTTACTTTTTAAAACCTGAGTTGCAAAGTGTGTACATAAATTAGAATTAAGGCTAACGTCAGCATGCTAACACTTAAAGGTTCTATATATAATCGTTGTTGTTAATGACCAGTGGTTGTTAAGTCTGGCAATGTGAGACTAGTTTCACAAACGTTATGTTTTTTTTTTTATGTTTTAATAATGTGTAATATCCTTATTAGCTTGGTAGCTAGCACAAGCCAGCTTGTGGTTGGTTTTGATCCCTAAAACCAAACAAAGGTCCCTAAATGAATCCAATGCCCTACATTGTTCCTGTTTGGCCAGATGGGTTCAGTAGATATTTTTGTTTGTGTTGGACTGGCTAGGAGCCAGTCTTTGTTGACATTAGTGTACTCCATTTCTAAGCTAACGCTGGCTAATGTTGCATGCTGTTAGCGCTGGGGAGCGGAAGAGACGCATTAAGGCGAGGCACTCGGGAATGAACGTAATTACATCCTTTATGTAGAAGTCAGTCCACAGGTGATTAGAGACAACCAAGAAAGTCTAGGGAAGGTTTTAGGTTTTAAGTCTCATTACAACCTGTTCACACACTGGCAATAAAAAAGCAATTAATACTTGTACCACCCTTAAAAATGCTTAAAATAATTCAGAATTTAAATTTAGCATTAACAAATCTGAATGCACAGTATGGAAAAGCCCTTCGGTCCAGTTACATCTATAAGCCATGATTTGATGGGAGGATGATGAAGGAGAAGAGACAGAAAGAGGAAGTCTTTGAGAACAGCAGGAGACTCTTTTAATAAAGCTCCACGTTTCCTCAGGTATTTCACTGAGTGTTTGTGTGGATCACCTGCTGCTCATCTGTTGTGCAGGAAGTTTGGTCCAATATGAGACAAAAAGTTTTGCCAAATTTGCTTTAATCCAGAGAGTTTTGGAGCTGAGGGAAAACATGTTCGCTCTCCAAGAAATAAAAGAAACAATTCAGCAGTTTTATCTTGCTATTAGTAGGAGTTTGTGAAGCTGTTTCTTCCTTCTCATTTTTACTACGTTGAGGTTTTACTAAAAGTCTTTTATTAAAAGTCTTATTAACATGAAACAAGTCAGATGTAACATTCATTTTTAAAGTGTCTGATGGCTCATGTGCAGATTGATGGAGGGCCAACACTATAATTTTAGAAATGATGATTGAAGTCTTTAGATCTGATTATAAATGAGGTCCCTGGATTATTCATGTCCTGTAAACCATCATGTTCTGTCTTTACCCGAATTTGTTCTTCATTTGTTAGGTTTACATTTCATCTTCTTAAGCTTTTTCGGCCTTGTTAGATTTGCCTCTTTGTGAGCGGAAAATCTTTTGTCTGACAGCTTCCCCTTTGTTATGGCTTCGCCTCTTGATTTGCATGACTTTAATCCTCCCCCATTTTGGGCTGTAATTCAATCTGTCAAGCAGCAGCTTTTTTGTACCGAGTGCAGTCAAAGCCACAGTTGTGAATTCCTTCCAGCTTTCTTCTTCTGCTGCTGCAATCCAATTTGATGTCCTAATGATCACCCCCATTTCCATACTGAATACTGGAGGGGGGAGCGCTGCACCCCTGCCATGAGTCCAATTTCCAGGTGCTGCCATGCTGTGATGAATTTCCATGTTGTGACTCAGACGTATCTTGGAAACAGGCTCGTGCTGGGTTTCTAAACTTGTTTTGTACTTCAAGGGTTGTGCTGCACTGAACCACAAGTGCAGAATTACTGTCTTTTTGTTGTTCTGTTTGATTGCATTTTGGTATCAAATCACATTTCTATGTTCTGAAAACCACAGGAAGGGTGGAGACGCTGCTCCTGGCGCTGACTCTTAAATTAGTTGGGTTTGTTCCAAGCGAGGTTTAAACTTCTGTCAGAGTTTTCCTTCAATAATGATTTCACAAATCAGAGGAAAGAAATACAGCTATTCACTTTCTTGCTCAGAGTTAGATAAGAAGATTGATTGTATTATTTTGTCTGTCTGTCAGCTTAATATGAAGCTAGCTTAGCTTAGTGTAAAGACTGGAAACAGAGGGAAACCACTACCACCTCTAAAGATCACTAATTTCCATGTTGTATCTTGTTTGTTTAATTAAATCAAAAGCAGACTATTTGTGGTTTCAATGATAACATCCTTTGTCCAGAGAGAGGCAGCAAACAGCTCTCCATAAAACCACGTTGTTGTTTTTACATTTTTGTTGGTTTACACATTTAGCTGTTGCTAATCAGCTAGTGCTGATTGGTATGTTTTGTTTAGTTTTTTTGACTTTTGAAAGAGCCAGATGCTCTGTTTCCCCCTGTTTCCAGTCTCTGAAGGAATGGTCACCAACCTTTCCAAGTAAAGATTAATTTTTGAGCCCAAATATGAGACATAATCTACCATTCAGAGATATTAGTCCTCAGAAACACTCACACCTGGCCAGGGAAAACCAAGGCAGAGCCTTGTGATTGACTTGAAACGAAGCTAAGCTAACATGACCCCCTGCTAGCCTTAGCCTCATACCTCAACAAGAGAGCAAATAAGTGTATTTCCCAACTGATTCTTTAAGTTGCTGGAACATTTGTATTTGCTGAAGCCAGTGTCCTTAGCTGCAGTTTCACTAATGGCCACTAGCTGCCACTACACACTACACAAAGTCCAACTGTACTGACGTGAAAGTAAAAACACCTCTCTGTAGTTTATTCATTTGGAGGAATCATGGTTCTTTGTCAAAGGTATAAAGAAAAAAAAGGTGATTAATGGTCCTGTTTCTACTGTTTAAAAAAAAAAGTGAGTGAAGAGCAGAGAGTCATCATGGTGTCGGAGAGGATCATCTCTCAGTGTAATGAAATCTAATAAACAACATCATGTTTGGTTCTGATCTCTTTGTTGAGCCATCAAAACACATACAGTGTGTGATGAAGACACACACTCAGTACTGTGTAATGAAGGGGGTTTGTGTTGATGTGCTGACGGTGCGTTGTTGTCATTGTTGGTTGGTCCTGAGATTTCTGACGAACAGCAGGGCTTTCATCTCCAACAACACACACACATGTACATCTATACTTGTGAGGACACTCATTGACATAATACATTCTCTAGCACAGGCTACCAACCTTAAACCAGCTTTAACAGCCTTTTAACGTTCACATGGAGTCATGTATGTGTCCACCTGATTAATCTAAGTCCAGTATTCCCTCTGTTTTAGCTCTGTTTTTGGTCTCCACCACCTCCTGAGGGAAATAACTGACTCTTTAGTTGCTAAATGCTCCATTAAGTTCACTGAAAGCAGCTGCCTGCAGGTTCCTCTTTCATTTTTAGTCTGCTCCCTGAACACCTGTTGCTGCTCTGCGTAACTTTGGTTTTTCAGGTTCGATCTCCCTCAAACTGAGTGATAGTCAGCAGCTTAAATTGCTGGAGTCAGACCCAGAGAGTTCAGAGTGATGCTGAACTGTAGATCAGTTAAAAAGACTTAGAAGTCATTAAAAACCAGCAGTGATCTTATATCCAGCCAGGAAACTGACGAAAATATCAACAATTAGAAACAGAGTTTTGTGTGTTTGTTACAGCCACAGCATGTCCTGCTCCAGAGGCCAGGGATCATGGGTAATATACACCGTTCAGAGCTCTGTTGAAGAGACTGATAGCTGTATCTTGCCTGATTCCATGGCAACATCACACTATCGAACCCCTGTACTGGACATATAACTACAGGTCATTAGGCAGCTGAAGGTCTTGCTCATGAGCACTTTAACCACGTCCCCTGACGACAATGACGGGGATTAAACCCATGACCTTTGGCTGCTGGTTTCTCTCCGCTCCCTGCAGACCTCCAGCTCACTGAGAACAGATCTGAGGATTAAACCACTCCTCCCTGCAGCTGCCTGCCTCTGTCTATTATTTTCATCCCAGCATGAAGTGTGTGTGTGTGTGTGTGTGTGTTTGTTGGTCGCTGCACCTCTCGCTGTATTTGTTGTGGCCCAATCGTCACCACCGTCATCAGCTGTGCTGGAAACACACAGTCAGTCGCAGGGGCCTGAGGGCTGGCCTCAAGGCCGGCGTGGTG